>JAXQQM020077252.1:0-251831 GCA_034641835.2 Pinus albicaulis | reverse complement strand
TCCTCAGAGCCATTTCCAAAGACCTGTACCTACTTATAACATGCATTTTTTGAAAAATTGAGCCTATTATTGATTTGAAAGACCCTCAATAAAATAAAAAAATCCGGTTAGAGTTCAAAATCAATTGAAAGAAACTGCCAAAAGGCCCAAAAAATAGGCCAGACCGTGTAAATTTTTTCCAAAACCCCTGTTTTTTCTAGTGCACGCTATTTTGAGAAGAAATTGTGATTTTTCATAGTTTAATGATCTATTTCAAGCTCTGAAACAAGCCAGAAAACCTCTGCATGTATCCTAAGCCTTTGTGACCCATTTCAAAAGACTTCCAGCCCAATTTCTTAGTAAGAGACTCAGGAAACCATTATTTCTTGTTTAAAACCAGTCAAAAGCCTTCAGTCACCTCCTTGCAGACCTTTTTTTCATTAAAAAATTGTTTGATTTTTTCAAGTTATTATCAGAATATGAAATTGGACCAACAATTTCAATACTAGTTGACAAAATTGCTTGCTCGAAATTCTCAGATTTTAATTCAAAATCTTCATTTAACAAATATTTTGTATACAAAGAAAGAATAAAATGAAGTCAGAGAGAGATTAGAATGATGAAATTTTCACAGTGAATAGTAAAAGTGAAATTAGAATTCACAATGATAGTGAAAATAGAACAGTCAAAGAGCATGAGAGTTAAAGTGTATCAGGTAAAAGTTAGAGTGAAAGTTAAAACAAAGTTACAGAGCAGTCAAGGTAAAATAGTAAAAGTAAAAACAGAGGCAGTAAATGGTAAATAAATATGAAAATAATTTCAACAACAATGAAATTTATCCAAAGTGAAAGTAAAAATAGCTAAAAGAATAGTAAGGTTAAAAGATGAAAACAGAGGAAGAAGAGACATTTTTGTAGAAATTTCACGTTTAAGACATTGTTTTGCAGAACCTATTGTTACCAATCCAAGATGAATTTTTAAAAAATGAAGGAGATTTATGTTGTTAATATTTCCAACTACAAAACCTCTCTCACGTTTCTAACAACCATTATGGGTTGGGAAATATTAAACAATATTGGAAAGCACTTTTTGTGGAAAATTCTTGTTAAGTCATCATATTGCAAAGAAACTTGTGGCCAATCAGAAATAAATCTTACAAAACAGAAGGAGGTTTGTGTTCTTAAGAGACACATATAGAAAATTGTATCTCACTTTTTGCACAAGTATTACAGAATGAGAGATACATGCGCATCTTTACAACCTATTTTTCAGACTCTATAAAACTTTGTTTTACACATCGTTTTGAAGAGCCTATTGTGAACAACTGGAGAATAATTTTAGGGAAATGAGAGAGGGATTTCTCACCAACATAGTAATATACAATAACTGTTGGCAATATGATGCAGAGTGTTGTCCTTGATGGCAACCCACTGAATGAAGATGAAGACATGTGACTGTTGACATGTGTTGTCCTTGATGGCAATCCACCTGATGAAGTTATTCTTGTCTTGATGGACTTCGTAAATGATGAAAATCTGATGTGATATGATGTTTGTTAGCAATATGGTGCTAAGTGTTGTCCTTAAATGGCAACCCTTTTGATGAAGATGATGACAACTTACTTGATGAAGTTTTGCCTGATAGAATATGTTCTTGATGAGCTAAATATGATGTATCTACAGTGTGTACAGAAGGCAATGAAGAAAGGAATTTAGCATGTGCTAAATCTATGATGAAAAGAGTATGTCTCAAGGCATACGCGGATATGTCTAAGGGAAGTCGCGTATGCACGCGGGAAAGAACGTGACAAGTCGCGTATGGGAAAAAGCGCTCAAAAAGTGCAAAGCCAGGGGTAACCACCATGGTATTGACCCATTTTATTGGGTAATGATTCGTCTAAATGACCTCGTCCAGGAATACCATCGGAAGTAATGTAGTTTTGGGCTCATGGTATTGTTTTGGCTCATGGTATTGAAAAAGGGTAAACCTATATAAGGAGAAGAAATTCATTGTGCAAATCATGAGTGTGGGTGCAAGATGTCTGAGCTTGAATGAATACTTTCTCTGTGAAGTATATACGTATGGAAAGGGTAAGGTTTGATGATAGATACGAATCTATATTTATGAAGAAATGATGAAGCGGGATATCTAGATCTGAAATGTATCTGTATTTGCTAGATCTTTTTATGGAGTGATTAGATCTGAATTGAGGCGAACATCTGTCTGAAGTAAAAGGGTAAATCTGAACTGAATATCTGATCTGTAGAAGTATGCTGCTCTATAATGATTGAAGATCTATACGCTACTTCGCCGCGGAGGAAGCGCGTATATACGCAGCTTCGCTGAAGATAAAGCGCGTATGTGCAATAAAATGAGCTCTATAATATGTACGGAGAGGAATGTTGTTGGTTTGTTTGAACGGAGAAGCACGTATATACGCGACATCGGTGAAAGGAAGCGCGTATTCAAAGTAGGGTTTGTGAAGTCGTGGTAAGAGAAATGTACGATACGATTCTGACGGTTTCTGCGATATACGTCAGTGAGTTATATGTATACGTTTCATGGTTGATTGTGTTTAAATGTATGGAGTAGGTCCAGTCTGAAAATTTGATGAAACGTGGCCTACAAGTTGTGTTCTAAAGGAAGCTTTTGGATCCAATATGAAAATTGATGAAACGTGGTCCAAGGTGGTGCTGAGGGTTGTAGCCTTCATTCAGGGGGTCATAGCTCCCTTCTAGGTGAGGCTGGTAAACGAGAGTAGGGGGTCGTAGCTCCCTTCCAGGAGAGGCTGGTAAATGAGAGCAGGGGGTCGTAGCTCCCTTCCAGGAGAGGCTGGTAAACGAGCGCAGGTGGGTGCACAACGTGTTGGTGATGCACTTTTGACAAATATGTTGTAAGATGTTTTCTCTATAATAAAATATTGAAGGGTTTGAGCAAGCTGCAGTGATGGTTTTCTCAGACTTGGCCTTCCACCTAAATCCACGGTGTTCATGTGTGATGCTTTGTGTAATGGTTTATTCTGTTCTTACTGCACATGTTTACTGTTTATTGAACATCTGATGAATGACTAATGGAATGATATAAGCAAAGAACTAATGACATAATTAGATCTCTGTGTATATGCGAGTTGCATGAAGGATATCCGCGGGTATACGCGAGTTTACTAAATGAAAGTAGCATATGGGTTTTAAGGAATGAAAAAGTGAAAAGTTTGTGTATGCAGTAAATACTGATTCACCCCCCCCCTCTCATTATTTTTCCCAAATATTGGTATCAGAGCATGGTCCTTTTGCAGAAGCTTGATCGCTTGAAGGAGATCCGTCGCAATGGGAAAGAAGCAAAAGAAGAAGGTTACTCAAAGAAAGAATATGCCTCGGAAATCATGTATAGCAGAAATTGAAGGAGATGAAACAGGTATTGATCGTTGTTCTTGTATTTTACTTAACTGTATATGCAAGGGTTATGATAGTGGAAGTGACAGTATGGATCCAGAAGTTTCTGACGAAGCTCTACAAGTGCTCATGGCAAAGAAGCAAAAGAAGAAGGCCATTGAAATGAAGATAGTTCAGAAAACTTGTGCAGGAGAAAATGAAGAAGATAAAACAGGTATTGAGTATTATTCTTGTGATTCACTTTCCTATGCATACAATGGTGAAGATATTGAAAGTAATGTCATGGATCTAGAAGAAGTTATCAAGATCAAAGTTGAAGATCAACTAAGATCTTATAAAGAAAAGGATTCTATCTCCAAAGAGCTAATCTCTAGAATGAAAGAATAGAGGAACGAGTAGAAGTATCAAAGGTTGTGTGACAGTAACCCGATCAATGGGACTTGAAGCGAGAAAACATCTCTCTCAAAAGAAGATGAAGAATCGATAAGAAGAGACAAGACTTGAAGCTGAAATCATCTCTCTACAAGAAAAACTTGAAGCATCAAGTAAGAAGAATGAGGAACCTCTACAATCATTTGAAAAGGAAGGACTTGAAGCAGAAATCATTTCCTTCAAAGAAGACCCGGATAAATCAAATAAGAAGAATGAAGGCCTAGAAGCAGAAATCATTTCTCTCAAAGAAGATCTGGAAAAATCAAAGAAGAAGAATGAAGAGCTGGAACAAACATGTGAAGAAAACGAAAATTGGCTGAAAGAAGAGATTCTAAATCTGAAGGATCAAGTAGAAGATGGAAGAAGGAAATAAGAAAGCATGACAAAGCAATGTCAAGCCTTGGAGGTTGAGGTAAACATTCTCAAAGGTAAATTAGAAGAAAAGGTAAAACTTTTGAGGTTTCAAGATAGTACTAATATTTTGGACAATATTCTGAGTAATCAAAGGTCTCCTGCTATCAAACTTGGTCTTGGTTTCCATGAAACTGTTAAAGGAGAATCTAACTCACAAGAAAATGCTAATGATTCAAAGGAAGTCAATGCAAAATCTGAAGTGTTGAAAGAAACAAAAGGTCAACCAACAGTCATGAATTCTCAAAGGAAATCATTCAATAATGGTGAATGCTTTATATGTCATAATTATGGGCATGTTGCGGCAAATTGCAGGAGCAGATCATCTAAGCCTCAAACAAACATTTCCTACATAGAAAGGTACTCTGGTTTCTTCAAGGGATATTGTTTTTCATGCAACAAGTATGGTCACAAAGCTGGTGATTGTAATAGAAGGAAGAATAAAAAAACTCATTATGATTCTTATGTTTATTTCTCTGGCCACATGAGATGTAATGCTTGTAACAAGTATGGACATGTAGAAAAGGAATGCAGGATGAACAGATCTGGGAAATTGGACAATTTTCAACACACAGTTGGAAAGCTCAAGCAAATTTGGAAAAATAAGGAGGACCAATAAAAAACGTAGGGAATTATGACCCTACTGCAGTCATCCGCTTCTGAAGCTTACTTTTCTTATTGACTGCAGGAATGATGTGGGATACTTATGAGATTGAGTAATGTATCGTCACAGGGGGAGCAATGTATGATGTCTCTCATGGTTGATTTGATTTTTCTGGTTATATGTATTTCTGACAGAGCATCTGATATGAAGAAGACAGGTACAGGAGTTACAAGTTCAGGAGAAGATGAAAGAATGTGAAAAATTTCTATGCTTCACTTTCCATACGCAGGTTCGATGAACCAAAGTTGCGTATACACGCGAGTTCCAGCAGATACAGTCGCGTATGCATTGATGATAAGAGAATTTATATGCTAGCTGAAGATCTGGAGCAGAGGTTCAGGGGGAGCGTCAGTCTGATTGTTAATAATTGTATTATTGACTCTGTGTCAGCTTAGTTTCTCAGTTCTAAATAATGATGATATGATACATGGTTTCTTGTGTTGAAGAGTGTGGATGAGTCATGTTTGCTTGTTGATAAAGAGTATTCATTGTTGAGATGAAAGTCCTATAATTCGGAGATAAGGGCAGCCCATGCAGAGATTGTTGCTGATGACTTGCTGATGAACGTGTTCAAGTTAGAAAGGAGCACTGGTCCAGGGGGAGTAGCAGGTTGAATACTAATGATTGCATTGTTTGCAATATGACTTCTTATTCTTTGGTTTTTGTGATACTCATGCTCAAATGATGATGACTTGGTACATGGTTTATTATGATGAGATTTTGAGCCTTGGTTGTTGATAAGTATCTTTTGTGCTCACACATGGATGAGTTGGATGTCGTTTGATTCAGAAATAAGAATAGATCATGCAGAGTTTGTTACTATGGTTGAGATCTTTTACCTACATATGTTACTTCATGTTAAATCTTGAAGATCATGGTGATATTGGACCACATGGATGATTGCTTGACACATATTTGAAGATGTTGTTCTGGTATGATAATCTCTCTTGGAAAGAATGTATTGATGCTACACAGAATATGAAGACTTGGTTACTAATGCGCTTATGCTACCACCATTGGATGACGCTTGAAGACACAACTACACTGTTCTATCTATCTGTAGTCCAGGGAAGCAGTTAAATATCTCAGAAAGAAGCTGAAAACTATCTTTTCCTCACAGAGGATCAGATCTGGTCAAAATATAGAAGATGGTAGTGGATACGCGGGTTTCTTGAAACACAGTCGCGTATATACGCGAGTTCCTGCAAAGAAAACCACGTATGTCTGATTGCTGACATTTTTCTGGTTGGAGTCAGCTCTTTTCAGCACAGCTGCAGTGCTGTTTGGTATCTCTGGTATCTCTAGTGGTGTTTCAGTGCTCATAATTATATTTTGAATGTTTTGATAGAGATGCCTTGATGATTTGTTGGTGGAAGTGTTCAGGATGCACAAACTAAGGGGGAGCCTTAGTCATATGAAAAGGATGCATGGATGCACAGATTCAGGGGGAGCATTAGCTTTGCTGAGTATAATGCATTTTTGGCACTATGATGGTTCTGAAATATGTTCTCTTGCTTGAGGAATTTTTGGTATTGGTTATGAAAAGTCATATTTGTATTTTTGATGAAAAGGTCATGTTGAGACCCATGATGTAAAATTTGTAATTTTCAGTCATGTAAGGACTTTTCAAATTTGTAAACCCACTTGGTTGGGTAGCTGAGTCAAATTTTGTAAACCCACTTGATTGGGTAGCTGAGTCAATCTTGTAAACCCACTTGGTTGGGTCGTTGAGTCTCATATGTAAATCCACTTGGTTGGATATTTGATGTAAGTATGAGTCGTTGGTGATAGGAAGTTCATAGAGTCATGTACTTCATTGAAAATTTGTTTGAATATTCAGCATGAACTCAGGGGGAGCTTGGTCACTTCAGTATATATCAGATCTGCAGAACGCTTATTCCACATGAGGAGAAACGGGGAGAGTGTGTTGGTTTTGATCCGCCCTTTGCCCTTGATGTCAAAGGGGGAGAGTGACATGGTGTTTGATGAATGAAGAGAAAGAATGGTGTCTAAAATGGAGAGAGTGACATGGTTTCATTGTATTCTCATTGTACCTATCTGTTGTGGTAACCAAACACCATCATGGTTTCTATCAAGTCCAAAGGGGGAGATTGTTGGCAATATGATGCAGAGTGTTGTCCTTGATGGCAACCCACTGAATGAAGATGCAAACATGAGACTGTTGACATGTGTTGTCCTTGATGGCAAACCACCTGATGAAGTTAGTCTTGACCTGATGAACTTGGTAAATGATGTAAATCTGATGTGATATGATGTTTGTTAGCAATATGGTGCTGAGTGTTGTCCTTAAATGGCAACCCATTTGATGAAGATGATGACAACTTACTTGATGAAGTTGTGCTTGATAGAATATGTTCTTGATGAGCCAAATATGATGTATCTACAGTGTGTACAGAAGGCAGTGAAGAAAAGAAGTCAGCATGTGCTAAATCTATGATGAAAAGAGTATGTCTCAAGGCATATGCAGATATGTCTAGGGGAAGTCGCGTATGCACGCGGGAAAGAACGTTATAAGTCGCGTATGGGAAAAAGCGCTCAAAAAGTGCAAAACCAGGGGTAACCACCATGGTATTGACCCATTGTATTGGGTAATGATTCGTCTAAATGACCCCGTCCAGGAATACCATCGGAAGTAATGTAGTTTCGGGCTCATGGTATTTTTTTGGCTCATGGTATTGAAAAAGGGGCTCATGGTATTGAAAAAGGGTAAACCTATATAAAGAGAAGAATTTCATTGTGAAAATCATGAGAGTGGGTGCAAGATGTCTGAGCTTGAATGAATACTTCTCTGTGAAGTATATCTGTATGGAAAGGGTAATGGTTTGATGATAGATCTGAATCTATGATGAACCTATGAAGAAATGATGAAGCGGGATATCTAGATCTGAAATGTATCTGTATTTGCTAGATTTGTTTATGGAGTGATTAGATCTGTGATGAGGAGAACATCTGTCTGAGGTAAAGGGTTCAATCTGAACTGAATATCTGATCTGAAGAAATATGCAGCTCTGTAATGGTTAGAGATCCATACGCTAGTTCGCTGCAGAGGAAGCACGTATATACGCGGCTTCGCTGAAGAGAAAGCGCGTATGCGCAATAAAATGAGCTCTATAATATGTACAGAGATATACGCTGGTTTGTGTGAACGGAAGCGCGTATATACGCGACATCAGTGAAAGGAAAGCGCGTATTCAAACTAGGGTTTGCTGAAGTCTGTTGTAAGAAATGTCTGATCTGTTCTGCTGGTTTACTGATATCTGTCAGTGAGTTATATGTATCTGTTTCGTGGTTGACTGTGCTTAAAAGTATGGAGAGGGTCTAGTCTGAAAATATGATGAAACGTGGCCTGCAAGTTGTGTTCTATTGAAGTTGTTGGATCCAGTGTGAAAATTGATGAAACGTGGTCCAAGGTGGTGCTGAGGGTTGTAGCCTTCAGTCAGGGGGTTGTAGCTCCCTTCCAGGTGAGGCTGGTAAACGAGATCGGAGGGTCGTAGCTCCCTTCCAGGAGAGGCTGGTAAACGAGTCAGGGGGTTGGAGCTCCCTTCCAGGAGAGGCTGGTAAACGAGCGCAGGTGGGTGCCTGCGTGCTGGTCAAGTCTGCGCCAGCACATATGTTGTAAGATGTTTTCTCTATAATAAAATATTGAAGGGTGAGCAACTGCAGCGGTGGTTTTCTCCCGACTTGGGTTTCCACCTAAAAATCCTGGTGTTCATGTGTGATGCTTTGTGTGATGGTTTATTCTGTTCTTGTTGCACATGTTTACTGTTTATAGAACATCTAATGAATGAATGATGGAATGATATAAGTGAAGAACTAATGGCATAATTAGATCTTTGGGTATACGCGAGTTTCATGAAGGATATCCGCGTGTATACGCTAGTTGTCTTCAGCAAAGTAGCGTATGGGTTTTAGAGCATGAAAAAGTGAAAAGTTTTGAGTATGCAGTAAATACTGATTCACCCCCCCCTCTCAGTATTTTTCCCAACATAACCTATTTCACCCTTTACATATATATTTCGGATTGAGAAATAAAAAGGTATCATTGGACCCCAAGTTTGCATAATTGCTGGAGCAGAATGCACAAAGAAAGGAGACAGTTAGTGACTTGGATGCCTCATCATTGTTGGCTCTATTGGATTGTTGGCATTATGGTATCCTATTATATTGAATTGATTGTCCTTGATGGAAAATCTCTGACAAAGGATGCAAATAATGACTGTATGAAGAACTTAGAAAAACCATCAGCAGTTCTATACAAGCAGAATATAAGACTGAATGTAAATTGAACGAAGCTCTGTATTTAATGGGAGAATCGATGTAAATAAGGATGAGTTAAATAATGTATAAGTTTGTTTTATGTATGCATCCTGATGGAGGATAAAGGAAATCCTATGTATGATTGAGTTCTGGTGATACTCTGATAGGGGGAGAATATCGAGAGTAGTTGGGTATTGATTGGTTCAATTCTCGTACGGAATGCCCTGAAACTCTGTGTGATGTCCTTTTGCGAGAGTGAGCCACAGAGGTGTTATGTGTGTTTAAGACACATTAGCTCTATCGGTCAAAGTAATTATGCATTCCGCATGTGATAAGACAATACAAAGAGAGGTGTCCCTGATAAATGCAAGAGAACTGAGTCGAATAGTCCCTAAGGATTTCATCGGAGCTATATAACAGTATTGTGGTTATATGAACTGATAACACAGAGAAACGAATTGGTGAAAGTACACAGATGGAATCTGGAATAGAGGATTGGAACCTTGTGGATGAACAGTGAACACGGTTTAAGGCTGGAAGCGGTTTTTATCACACCACCTTTGCTGCGAAAATGGTATTTTAGAATCAAGAGCGATTCCATAGAACAGTTGACACGTGGCGTCGGGCGAAGTTCCAAAACCACCATCACTACGCGCCATCACACGTTAATGATCGACCAAGGAGGCTGCGCGATATTGTTGAGCACCGTCGATCTGGAGGGAAGCCATCGGATGGTGGTCATATGAGGAAGATGCGCAAAGGTTAACCAAAGTACGGCGTGGGAATTTGATTGGAATGTTGATCATATATGTGGGGCCCAGAGTCAAAGGATTATTAACAGGAGTGAATAAAGTTATGAACAGCACCGAACCTCGGTAAATTTTTATTAACCTTGGCTATAATATCATATGGCGGAGATAAAGATTACCTTTGGGTCGATTCGTGTTGTGAGATTATGCATTAGTATATATGAAAGAACGAAGGTTGGGGTTCCAATTTGGATTGGCTTGAATTTTAATACGTGGGTTGTTATTAAGAGAGCATTTTTTTATGGAGATCATTACAAAAGGAGAAATTTGGATTAATATCTTAATCTCAGATTGAGATATTAAAAAGCCTTAGATTAATTATCTAATTGCTAGACCAAGAAAATAGAATAATGAGAAGTTGTTTGGGGCTTCAGTAGACCCCGCTGTATTATCTATTTTGATCCCATCCAGGAATACCATTAGCGGTTGAGTGGTTTTGACTCATGGTATTGATAAAGGTGAAAACTATATAAGGAGAAGAGGATCATAATACATGGGTGAAGGTGCAGAGTTGTTAATGAATAAATCTCTTTAAGAGATATCTGCATGATTGAACTTTGATAGATCTGAATCTATGATGCTCCTATGGATATGATCTCTAGATCTAAAAATGACGAATCTCTACGATGATCTGCAAAAGAAATGATGAAGACCTGATGCAAGTCCGATGAAGAAATTGAAGAAATCTGGTGAATCTGAGGGTTGAAGCCTTTAGTATGAAAGTGGAAGCTTCCTACCAGTAGAAGCTGGTGTTAAAATCAGGGGGTTGGAGCTCCCTTCTAGTAGTGGCTGGAGAACGAGAGAAGGTTTTAGCCTTCTACAGGTGGGTGCCTGCGTGCTGGTATGAGCCTGCGCCAGTACAAAATTGTAAGAAGATTTTTTTATAATAAAAATTGAAGATAGAGATGACAGCAGCGGTGGTTTTTCTCCCGAATTGGGTTTCCACCTTAAATATTGGTGTTCATGTGTGTGATGCTTTATTTTGTTGATTACTGTTCATAACTTTAACCTGATACATAACTGATAAATCTGTTGATAAGACAACTTCTGAGAATTTCTCTAAATCTGGAAAGTTAAATCTGTATATGCTAGTTTTCTTTTTGCATTTCCGTGTGCATACGCTAGTTTCGTTCATAAAAAATGCGTATGGAAATCTGCTCAAAGAAAAATTTGAATTTATCTTGTAAGCTCTAAATACTGATTCACCCCCTGCCCCCCTCTTAGTATTTTTCCCAACAATTGGTATCAGAGCCAGGTCCTTCTAAAAAATCTTAGCCATTAGAAGGAAGATCAAACAAGATGAGCAATCAAGATGGAACAACATCTATCAGGCCTCCACTCTTCAACGGAAACAATTTAATCTTCTGGAAAACAAAGATGAGATCCTATCTTCAGTCTCTGGGAGCAGATGTATGGGCCATTTTTGAAGGAGGATATCAATATCCAGCTACAGTACCAATAGATCCAATGGAAAGAAAGAATTATGAAACAAATGCAAAGGCAGTCAATGCTCTATTGGGAAGTCTCACTGAATCAGAATTTGTCAAAGTCATGCAGCTAGATACAGCAAAGGAAATATGGGACAAAATCATTCTAAGTTATGAAGGTGATGTAAAGGTAAAAAGAGCTAAACTCCAAACTCTCAGAATTCAGTATGAGAATCTAAAAATGCATAATGAGGAGAGCATTGCCAATTTATTTTTACGTCTTGATGATATTGTAAATCGTATGAGAAATCTGGGAGAAACAATAACCGAGTCTACTTTGGTTGAGAAATTTCTAAGATCACTAACGGAAAAATTTGAGTCAAAAGTTTCAGCTCTTGAGGAAAAGCAGGATCTTCAAAATCTTATTGTGGTACAACTTCATGGCATACTAACTACATGTGAAATGAGAAGAGGAGAACCTTCTGAAGTCAAAGAAGCCATACTTAGAGCTTCTACAAAAGGGAAAGAAGTACAAGAGACAGAAGTATCAGGGTATATCTCAGAATAAGATGAGGTAAATTTTGTAAAGAAACTCCAACTTGGTACAGAACGGTTCAGAGGTAAGCTTCCTTTCAAATGTTTTTCTTGTGGAAGAATTGGTAACTATGCTGCTAAGTGTCCTCATAAAGAAACACATGAAGAAGGGAAGGAAGTAGCAAGAAGGAATAAGAATCGGTTTAGCACTAGAAAAAGTTACTATACTCATGAAGACAGTGATGGGTTATCTGACAGTGAGGAAGAATGTGAACAAGATCTTAGACTTCTCATGGCATTTGAAAAATAATCTAGAGAAGAAAAAGATACTTTTATGGATGCATTAGAGGACAATGATTTTCTTGATGAAATCAATAAACTCAAAATATGCTTAGAATAAAGTAAAATATCCATAGAAACTCTGAAAAATCAGCTTGAAGAAAAGGAGAAGCACAATGAGAAATTAGACTGTGAAATATTAAGTCTAAGAAAATAAATTGAGAAAGTGAAGACCTTGAATATTAGATTTGCTAAAGGATCTGAAACCTTAGATGAGATTATCAAGGTACAACGTTCTCCTTTTATAAAGAGAGGTCTTGGATATATCAGAGAATCTTCTCAGACTTCAGCACCAAATTATCTAAAAGTAGCTACAGCTAGTATACAAAATTCTGCCACTCAGCAAGGGAATAAAGATTCTTCATAGGTAAAGCATGAACATCTCAATTCAAAGAACACTAAAAAGAATACCCTTCAAAGAAACACCAACCAATAGGTAAATTCAAGTAGAAGATTTCATGATTGCAGAAATTACTTCTTCAATGGACAATGTTTCTCATGTCACAATTTTGGTCATAAAGCTATTCAAGGTGTTGCATATAAAACCATCATGAAAAGAGAAGCAAGAAAGAAAAGGATTGATATTGGAACAAATAAGAACACCTATAACAAATTTTCTCCTCTTCAAAATGAAGTTGAATGTGCTTATTGCAATAACTTTGGCCATGAAGAATTTGACTGCAGGAGCAAAATCCAGCCAAAAGAACATTTTCCTTCAAGCTCCAAAGTGTGGAAAAATAAGGAATTACAGGTTGAAAATTGTGGCATAGCTTTATTTGCAGAAGGTGAAGAAAATCAATGGTACATTGATAGTGGATGCTCAAAACACATGACAGGTGACAAAAACAAACTTCTTGCATATAGTTCTCTAGAAAAGGAAAAGAATGTTACATTTGGAAATGATACTCCTACTGTCATTAAGGGTAAAGGGTCAATTTTTCTAAAAGAAAAGGTGAAAGCTAATAATGTCATGTATGTAGATGGATTAAAGCATAACCTATTAAGTGTAAGTCAAATGTGTGATCAAGGAACTAAAGTTTTCTTTAGTTCAAAAGAATGTGTGGTATGTGATATTGATACAGGTAAGACAATTATAAAAGGAAACAAAACTCCAAGCAACCTGTATGTATTGAAGAACTACAAAGAAAAATTTTACTTGAGTAAATCTTCAGAAAATTGGCTATGGCATAGAAGGTTGGGGCATCTGAGCTTCTATCAAATCAATAAATCAAGCAGACTTAAAGTTGTTCATGATCTTCCCAATATTACTCTACCTGAAAATATCATATGCAAGTCTTGTCAATTCGGTAAGCAAACAACAGTGCAATTTAATGCCAAGGAAGGATCATCAAGTAAACCTCTTGAACTCATTCATACTAAAATATGTGGACCTGTGAGGAAAAATTCACCACGTCGTAAACAATACTATATCTTATTTATTGATTATTTCTCTAGAATGTGCTCGATTGGGTTGATTAAACACAAAGATGAAGAATTTGATAAATTTCAGATCTTCAAAGCTCTGGTTGAAAATGAATTAGATCTAAAAATCAAGTTTCTGAGATCTGATCGAGGAGGAGAATATACATCAGATGAATTCCTTGAATTTTGTGAACAACATGGCATAAAAAGATAATTTTTTGTAGCTGGCACTCCACAACAAAATGGCATAGCAGAAAGAATGAATAGAACAGTTCAACAAATGGCTAGAGCTATGCTTGATGATTCCGGAACACCTGACACATTTTGGGGAGAAGCAGCACATACAGCAGTAAATATTCTTAACAAGGCACATGTTCATGTAAATAGTGATAAAACTCCATATGAATTCTGGTATGGTAATCCTCCCACTGTGAATCATTTTAGAGTTTTTGGAAGCAAATGCTTTATAAAAAATAATGATGAAAAACTTGGCAAGTTTGAACCTAGAGCAGATGAAGGAATACTTCTTGGTTACTCCTCTAGGAGTAGAGCATATAAATGTTGCAATAAAAGACTTCGGAAGATTGTTGAATGCATTGATGTTGTTATTGATGAATCTCCTGCAGCTCCAAAAGAAGAAAAACAAACAACAGATGAAGACGATGATGACATATATCCTTCTACATCAAATAAGAATGATATAAACAGTGAACCCAATGAAGAACCCGAAGATGATTTATCTAAAAAGGCTCCATCCATATATGTTCAAAAGAATCATCCAGAATCTCAAATTTTGGGAGAAAAGGGATCAGGAGTACAAACAAGAAGGACTCTTGTAGGATCTTCTAGCTATCTGGAATTTCTATCCACTATTGAACCACACAATGTCAATCAAGCTAGCAAAGATGAATGTTGGATTCAAGCCATGAATGAAGAACTTGATCAAATTGAAAAGAATCACACTTGGGAATTAGTACCAAGACCTCATGAAAAAAATGTCATTGGAACTAAATGGATATTCAAAAAAAAGTTAAATGAGAATGGGGATGTTATAAGAAATAAAGCTAGACTTGTTTGCAAGGGGTATGCTCAACAAGAAGGTATAGACTTTGAAGAAACTTTTTCTCCTGTAGCTAGACTTGAAGCCATAAGAATGTTTCTTGCTTTTTCAAGCTTCCAACAAATCAAAGATTATCAAATGGATGTTAAATTTGCTTTTCTCAATGGAGATCTAGAAGAAGAAGTTTATATGGAACAACCAGAAGGATTCATTTTCGGAAATGATGAAAATCTTGTTTGTATACTTAAAAAGGCTCTATATGGTCTCAAAAAAGCTCCAAGGGCATGGTATTATTGTCTTGACAAATATCTTCATCAACAAGGATTTTCAAAGGGGTCTGCTGATAGCAACTTATACACAAAAAATGAAAATGATAAACTATTGATTGTAGTTGTATATGTTGATGATATCATTTTTGGAAGTAATGAAGAGTCTATGAGTTAGAAATTTGCTTCTGTTATGCAGCAAGAATTTGAAATGTTTTTACTTGGGGAACTAACATTCTTTCTTGGCTTGCAAGTGCAACAAACAACATATGGCATATTCTTATCACAAGAAAAATATCTTAAGCAAATTCTGAAAAAGTATGGCATTTAAGAGTGCAAACTTGTAAGTACACCAATGATAACTGGATGTAATCTCAGTTATCATGATGATTCTCCCACGGTGAATCAACCAGAATACAGATCTATGATAGGAAGTCTACTTTATCTCACTGGGACTAGACCAAACATCATGCATGCAGTCGCGATTGTTGGACGATTCCAAGCTAATCCAAAAGAGTCTCACCTTCAGGCTATTAAAAGAATATTCAAATACCTATAAGGAACTTAAGACTTTGGACTATGGTATCCAAAGAATGTTGATCTCACTCTTCATGCTTACACTAATGCAAATTGGGCTGGAAATGTTGATGATCGGAAAAGCACTAGTGGTGGTGCATTCTACATGGGGCCCTGGTTAGTATCTTGGTTCAGCAAGAAGCAAAGCTCTATTGCCTTATCCACAACAGAAGCAGAATATGTCGCTGCCGCATCATGTTGCACTCAACTTCTTTGGATGATGAAAACCTTACAAGACATTCAAATCAAATGTTCACCTCCTATCTCGATTATGTGTGATAATACAAGCGCCATCACTATTTCAAAGAATCCTGTTATGCATTCCAAGACCAAGCACATTCCCATCAAGTATCACTTCTTACGTGAACAAGTGTTTAAACAAAAGGTGATGTTGGAGTATGTTCCCTCCAAAGAACAAGTTGCTGATATATTTACCAAACCTTTACCCAGGGAAGCGTTCAAATAGCTCAGACAAAAGCTGGGAGTAGTCTCTGCCATGCAAAAGATCAGATCTACTTAAAAACAGAAGATTAAATTGGATATGCGGATTTCCTGCAGGACTGTCGCGTAATATATGTAAGTTTATTCACAGAAGATGCGTATGGGTATTTACTGACAAAATTTTTTTGGGTCAGCATTCTTCAGGACCGTTGTGGTGCCGTTGGGTATCTCTGGATGCACAAGCTAAGGGGGAGCATTGGTCATGTGGAAAGGATGCATTGTTGGAATTCTAATTATTTGTTGCAATCTGATCTCAGGGGGAGCATGGTATTGTCGGTACAAAGGATCTTGATCTATCCTTTTCCCTTGATGTCAAAGGGGGACAATATTGCTGAATGTATTTCTGGTCATGGTTGCCATCAAGTCCAAAGGGGGAGATTGTTGGATTGTTGGCATTTCTAGTATCCTATTATATTGAATTGATTTTCCTTGATGGCAACTCTCTGAAAAAGGATGCAGATAATGACTGTATGAAGAACTTAGAAAAACCATCAGTAGTTCTATACAAGAAGAATATAAGACTGAATGTAAATTGAACAAAGCTCTGTATTTAATGGGAGAATCGATGTAAATAAGGACAAGTTAAACCATGTATAAGTTTGGTGTATGTATGCATCCTGATGGAGGATAAAGGAAATCCTGTGTATGATTGAGTTCTGGTGATACTCTGATAGGGGGAGAATACCGATAGTATTTGGGTATTGATTGGTTCAATTCTTGTACGAAATGTCCTGAAACTCTGTGTGATTTCCTATTGGGAGAGTGAGCCACAAACGTGTTATGTGTGTTCAAGGCACATTAGCTCTATCGGTCAAAGTAATTATGCATTCTGCATGTGATAAGAAAATACAAAGAGAGGTGTCCCTGATAAATGCAAGAGAACCGAGTCGAATAGTCCATAAGGATTTCATCGGAGCTATATAATAGTATTATGGTTATATGAACTGATAATGCGGAGAAACGAATTGGTGAAAGTATGTAGATGGAATCTGGAATAGAGGAGCGGAACCTTGCGGATGAATAGTGAATGCGGTTTAAGGCTGGAAGTGGTTTTTATCGCACCACCTTTGCAGCGAAAGTGGTATTTGAGAATCGGGAGCGATTCCATAGAATAGTCGACACGTGGCGTCGGGCGAAGTTCCAAAACGACCATCACTACGCGCCATCGCACGTTAACGATCGACCAAGGAGGCCGAGCGATATTGTTGAGCACCATCGATCTAGAGGGAAGCCATCGGATGGTGGTCGTATGAGGAAGATGTGCAAAGGTTAAACAAAGTACGGCGTGGGAATTTGATTGGACTGTTGATCATATACATGGGGCCCGGAGTCAAAGGTTTATTAACAGGTGTGAATAAAGTTATGACCAGCGCTAGACCTTGGTAAATGTTTATTAACCTTGGATATAATACCATATGGTGGAGATAAAGATTACCTTTGGGTTGATTCGTGTTGTGAGATTATGCATTAGTATATACGGAAGAATGAAGGTTGGGGTTCCAATTTGGATTGGCTCGACTTTTAATACATGGGTTGTTATTAAGAGAGCCTTTTTTTAAGGAGATCATTACGAAAGGAGAAATTTGGATTAATATCTCAATCTCAGATTGAGATATTAAAGAGCCTTAGATTAATTATCTAATTTCTAGACAAAGAAAATAGAACAATGAGAAGTTGTTTGGGGCTTCGGTAGACCCCACTGGATTATCTATTTTGATCCCATCCAGGAATACCATTAGCGGTTGAGTGGTTTTGACTCATGGTATTGATAAAGGTGAAAAATATATAAGGAGAAGAGGATCATAATACATGGGTGAAGGTGGCAGAGTTGTTAATGAATAAATCTCTTTAAGAGATATCTGCATGATTGAACTTTGATAGATCTGATTCTATGATTCTCCTATGGATATGATCTCTAGATCTAAAAATGATGAATCTCTACGATGATCTGCAAAAGAAATGATGAAGAACTGACGCAAGTCTGATGAAGAAATTGAAGAAATCTGGTGGATCTGAGGGTTGAAGCCTTCAGTATGAAAGTGGAAGCTTCCTGCCAGTAGAAGCTGGTGTTAAAATCAGGGGGTTGGAGCTCCCTTCTAGTAGTGGCTGGAGAATGAGAGAAGGTTGTAGCCTTCTGCAGGTGGGTGCCTGCATGCTAGTATGAGCCTGCGCCAGTACAAAATTGTAAGAATATTTCTTTATAATAAAAATTGAAGACAGAGATGATAGCAGTGGTGGGTTTTCTCTCGAATTGGGTTTTCACCTTAAATATTGGTGTTCATGTGCTCAATAATCATATACTTCAAGATAGTAGCTCAACATTGCATAAATAGAACAGAACAGATCTAGATGTAGTAAAACACTTACATAGAAATTTCACAGGTGAATACAAAATATGCATAAGATAGTAAGTACCAGAGATTCTCATAGATAGTATACATAGATTCAGTTCCTAATCAGCCTTTTGTATTCATTAATTCAAAAATTTCCTCTTATAATACCCATCCCATCCTGTGCACACAGCATCAGGGTCTACACACAGTAGTACTCTGGATCTCTGCGCACACAGCCAGCAGGAGTCCTTCCCCAAAAACCCACACTGACTTACTAAACCACAATTCACATCAATAGCTCTTCATTTCCTACTTATAATTCAAAAAATTTCCTCTATTTATAACAATCTAGCCTAATCCTTCCTACGATCTGAAAACTATGGTTTTCGGACCCCAAGTTTACCCTTTGACCCATTACAATGCTTTCGGGGCTTTGACCCACCCCAAAACCCCTGCGCTAAACTAAATATAATAAAAAATATACAAAATCAGACCAGTTTTGCAGCTCGTAGGAGACCCTGTTCCAATAGTCCCCCAACACAATCTTGTGATTCCTCCCGAGTCACTGTGGTGGTGTGGTCTCTATCTGCGCATGCAAGGTATTGAAAGCGATGATGAGCAGAGGTAACACTTCTTGAATTTAGGCAACAACTATTTGTGCGATATTGACAAGCTTCAGGGAGGCAGGGCCTTCAGGAGTCGTGGTAACCTGCTCGAATATCTAGTTGAGGCGCACGATGGCGTCATGAGCACCGTGAGATATCTGGAAGGCAGTATCGCCCCATGGCTTCAAGCACTTTCTGATGACATGCTTGGCATGACGGAGATTCACAATCATGTCTATGAAGGAGTTTCTGGTGTTCAAGAGGGCTAGACGTTTCGTAGGGACGAGGGAAGGCAAGGTAGCTTCGATCTTATTGAAAGCAGCTTCCTTCTATTGTAAGTCTTCCTTGACACGCTGAAGCATCGGGTTGAACTGGACTGCTATCCAGAGCTTCATCGCTGCCTCGAGCAATTCAGTGCCCAGAGTAAGTTGTCCCTTAATAATATCCGTTGCTTCTGTGATCAACACAACCCGTTGTGCTCGTACTTCCAGGGGTATGGTAGGCTATGCTTGGGCCTGACACTCAGTGAATTGGTGGGTCATTCAGGTCTTGAGGGTTTTGACTTTGGTTTGGGACACCTTGAGTGCTGCAACCAAGCCTTCAATGGTAGCCTGGGATGGAGCTGATGTAAGGATTTCATTTGGGAGCACTGTGTCGAGCTCATGACCCACTGTTTCACGATGTTGCTGTGAAGTCAAGTCACGATTATGGATCTCTTGCAGCATAGTGGTGTCTAAATCCTGTAATGCCTCACGGGGTAGCTGCGCTAAGTCTATTTGTAGGTCTGTAGCTATCGGGGCATGGTCACCAACCACGATAGTGCGAGGTGCTGGGGTTCCCATGTTTTGGCCAGATTGGCAAGACCAAAAGATGAGACAACATCAGAACCACTTTTAGACCATAGGATCTAGCCCTCCTGGGTCTAGAGAGGGATATCTCTATATGGGAAAAGGTTTAAGTCTTTGAAGTTCAAATTTTTAGGATATTAGGCTAGTTATGGGCGCAAGATTTGTTTGTTTGGTGTTTGTTTGGTTGTTGGGAAACTGGAAAGAAGGGTTCAATATGAGAACAAGGTTGTATGAAGAGGATGCTAAACAAAGGAGGAGGGTTTTCAGAGAGCACTCAAGACCATTGGGTAAATGGAGTCAGGAAAGGGTTTACTTGCTATTCAATATGCAGGCTTTTAGTTGGGCTAGTCATCTAAAGCATTCGATCTTAAAGATGATAGTGTGGCATGAAATGGTATGAGAGAAGGTGAAAGCAAGGAAACCTACAAGGTGACCTTTCAGGAATCAAATCCAGGGACAGGACATGCCATTGGACAACCTGTGATCCAAAACCTAAAAGATTAACTCTTCAGACAAGAGAACATTAATGATTTAAACACAAAGGTGAAAATCTAAGATCAGAGAGAGACTTTGAACTCTCAATACTTTGGCATCCATCTTAAGGGAACTTCGAAAGGTTCAATTAATTGAAGAGGATCCTAGTAAGATAGAGACACAGTTCTAAACTCCTAGTATCCCAATTCATTCAATTAAAGCCTAACAAGAGCATCTAAGAACAGATCTCATTAATTCATACATCAGCTAGCAGCATATGTTTGACCACTACACTGGTTAAATTAGCTTGAAATCAATCCTCAGATAACACATACAACAGAAAACATTAAAATCAGGGAGAGCAGCAACATAGGGTACCTAAAAAGGGTAAATCCTATACCAAATTTATGATGTGTGCTTGAATAAATGTAATGTAATGAAATAAAATAAAAAGATAGAAAAGCATCACCGCTGCTTTATATCAGGATCCAAAGAAATGTGCTTGTCATATTAAAGAGCAACACCAGTCATGTAAAACATTTTCCATTAGCTTGAAATTAAATCTGAAAACATCTTCCTTAGCCTATCTTGTAGCTTTACACAGAGAACATGTCACAAGAGAAACAGCTTGCAATTCGCAGATATCCGATCAACAACCCTTACAATGAGTTCCTTCATGAAATTTATAGCTGAATGAGAGATAGAGGGGGTAGATGAAAACTAAATGTAGCATTAAAAATTAGAAGAGGAAGAGGGCCGAGGCCTCATTCTGTTTTAAATTCTGGGCATTTATCTTTAGTACCCTTTGGATGAAAGGGTGGTCTTCGTCAGGCTGCAATTTACTCCAGGTATGTCTTTGATGTGTTGGGAAAAATACTGAGAGGGGGGGGGGTATTGATGACTAACAAAATTTTACTTTCATTCCTTAAAACCATATCTTTACTTTCCTTAGAAGTAAACTTTAACGTATACACGGATATCCTTCATGCAATGGCAGTAGTATACACGGAGATCTAGTATGTCATTAATTCTTCATATTATTCCATCATTCATTCATCAGATGTTCAATAAACAGTAAACAGGTGCAGTAAGAACAGAATAAACCATCACACAAAGCATCACACATGAACACCAGGATTTTTAGGTGGAAACCCAAATCGGGAGAAAACCATCGCTGCAGTTACTCAGCCTTCAATATTTTATTATAGACATCTTATGACCTTGTGTCTTGAAATGAAATTCTGCAGTCTGTGAGCACCAACTGGCAGCTGGATTTCGGCCTCTCCTGGAAGGGAGCACCAACCCCCTGCTCTCGTTTACCAGCCTCTCCTAGAAGGGAGCACCAACCCCCTGATTGAAGGCTACAACCCTCAACACCAATATGGACCACGTTTCATCAATTTTCACATTGGATCCAACAACTTCAATAGAGCACAACTTGTAGGCCACGTTTCATCATATTTTCAGACTGGACCCACTCCATACATTTAAGCACAATCAAATATCATTAACAGATAGCTATAACACAGCAAAATAGATCAGACATTTCATACCCCATACTTTAGCAAACCCTAGTTTGCATACGCGCTTTCCTTTCTATGATATCGCGTATATACGCGCCTTCATTCATATAAACCCGTGTATACCTCTGCAAAAACTTCAGAATTGATTTTGCTACCCATACGCACTTTCACTTCATACAACCCACGTATATACGCACTTCCTCTGTGGCGAACTAGCGTATGGTTCTTCAGACATATAGGTCATTGCAATTCTTCAAAACAGATACATCATACAGATTTTACCCTTTACTTCAGACAGATGTTCGCCTCATCTCAGATCTAATCATTCCATAAACAGATCTAGCAAGTACAAGTACATTTCAGATCTAGATACCCTTCTTCATCATTTTCTTCATTGGTGCATCATGCATTCGAATCTCTCATTCAACCCTTTCATTCAGATAGTTCGAAGTATTCATTCCAAGCTCGGACATCTTACACACCTTTTCATCTGGTACAATGCATTCTTCTCATATATAGGTTTACCCGTTTTCTAAATACCATGAGCCCAAAACCACATTACCTGCAGATGGTATTCTGGGTGGGGTCCACATGAACGAATCATTACTCAATACAATGGGTCAATACCATGGTGGTGCCACTGGTTTACATTTTATGAGCGCTTTTTCCATACATGACTTGGCCGTTGTTTCCACGTGCATACGCGTTTCCCATGCTGAACAAATCCGCGTATGCCTTGAGACATACTCTTTTCATGTGGAACTAACACAGTGAATTCCTTTCTTCATTACCTTCTATATTCACTGTAGATACATCAGATTTACATCATTTAACAGGTTCATCAAGACATATTCTATCAAGCAAAACTTCATCAAGTAGGTTGCCATCATCTTCATCAAGTGGGTTGCCATTCAAGGACAACACTCTATCAAGTGGGTTGCCATCAAGGACAACACTCTGCATCATATTGCCAACAATCTCCCCCTTTGGACTTGATGGCAACCACGATGGTGTTTGATCACTACAACAAATAGATACATTAAGAATACAATGACACCATGTCACTCTCCCCATTCTTTGACACCATTCTTTTCCTTTATTCAAACACCATGTCACTCTCCCCCTTTGACATCAAGGGCAAAGGGCAGATCAAAACCAACACAAGGTTTTTCTCCTCATGTAGAAGGAAGCGTTCTGCAGATCTGATGTACACTGAAATGACCAAGCTCCCCCTGAGCTCATGCTGAATCTTCAAACATATTTTTTCAATGAAGTACACGACTCTATGACCTTCCTATCACCAAAGACTCATACTTACATCAAAGATCCAACCAAGTGGATTTACATATGAGACTCAAGTACCCAACCAAGTGGGTTTACACATTTTGACTCATCTACCCAACCAAGTGGGTTTACATATTTCAACTCAACTACCCAACCAAGTGAGTTTACAAATTTGACTCAGCTACCCAACCAAGTGGGTTTACAAATTTTGACAAGTCCTTACATGACTGAATATTACAATTTTACATCATAGGTCTCAACATGACCTTTTCATCAAATTACAAATATGACTTTTCATGACCAATCCCAGAAATACCTCAAGAGAGATCATATATAAGAATCATCATAATGCCAACAATGCATTATACTCAGCAAGGCTAGGGCTCCCCCTGAAAATGTGCATCCAAAACATCCTCTTCATATGGCCAAGGCTCCTCCTTAGCTTGTGCAACCTAAATACCTTCAACAGCAAGTCATTGGCAATGATCTCAGCATGATCTGTCCTTATCTCTGAATTATAAGACTTTCATCTCAGCAACGAATACTCTTCATCAAATAGGACTCATCCATAATCTTCAACATAAGAAACCATGTATCATTTCATAAGCATGAGAATAACCAGAATAATGCTAATAGTACAATCATTAGCAGTTAGACTGATGCTCCCCCTGAACTTCTGCAGTCATTAAGAGAAGTAAGCTTCAGAAGCTGATGACTGCAGTAGGGTCAATATTCCCTACGTTTTTGACCGGTCCTCCTTCTTTCTCCAGCTTTGCTTGAACTTTCTAATTGTGTGCTGGAGATTGTCCACTTTCCCAGATCTGTTCATCCTGCATTCTTTTTCTACATGTCCATACTAGTTACAAGCATAACATCTCATGTGTCCAGAGAAATAAGTATAAGAATCATAATGAGCTTTTCTATTCTTCCTTGTATTACAATCAGCTGCTTTATGACCATACTTGTTGCATGAAAAACAATATCCCTTGAAGAAACCAGAGTACCTATCTGTGTAGAATCTGCTTGTTTGTGACTGAAACAATCTGCTCCTACAATTTGCTGCAACATGCCCATAATTATGACAATAAGCATTCAACATTATTGATGCTTCTATAGTTAGGAGGGAATGGTTTCTTTTGAGAGTTCATGATTGTCGATTGACCCTTTGCTTCTTTCAATTTTACTTTGGCATCCATTGAATCTTTAGCACTTCCTTGTGAACTAGATTCTCCTTTAACAGTTTCATGAAAACCAAGACCAAGTTTAATAGCAGGAGATCTTTGATTACTAAGAATATTATCCAGAATCTTAGTACTATCTTGAAACCTCAAGAGTTTATCCTTTTCTTCTATTTTACCTTTGAGAATGTTTACCTCAACCTCCAAGCTTTGGCATTGCTTCTTCATGCTTTCTTCTTTCCTTCTTCCTTCTTCTACTTGATCATTCAGTTTCAAGATTTCTTCTTTCAACCCATTATCTTGTTCTTCAAATGCTTGTAGAAGTTCTTCATGCTCCTTATTCGATGCTTCAAGATCTGCTTTCAGAGAGATGACTTCTGCTTCAAGTTCTTCATTCTTGTTGTTGGATATTTCTGGGTCTTCTTTGAGAGAGATGACTTCTGCTGCATTCTTCTTATTTGATTTTTCTAGATCTTCTTTGAGGGAGACGATTTCTGCTTCAAGTCTTGCATTCTTCTTGTTTGATTTTTCAAGATCTGCATTTAGATCGTTGACTTCTACTTCTAGTCTTTTAATTCGATTGGATGCATAAGCATGGAACCTTTGATACTTGTCTATCTGTCCATTCAGTATTTCTATCTATTCTTTCATCCCTTTGTACATAGATTCATTCTTATTAATTGATCTTTGTCGATCTTCAATTTTCTTGATTGCTTCCTCTAGAGCCCAAACATTACTTTTACTATCTTCATCATTGCATGCACCAGAAAGTGAGTCACAAGAACAACTATCAATACCTGATTTATCTTCCTCATTTTCTGCTGCACATGTTTTCTGAGATATCTCCTTTTCAGTGGCCTTCTTCTTTTGCTTCTTTCCCATTGTGACGGATCTCCTTCAAGCGATCAAGCTTCTGCAGAAGAACCTCCTCTGATACCAATTGTTGGGAAAAATACTGAGAGGGGGGGGGGGGTGAGTAGGTATTTGCGCATGCTGAAATTTTGCCACTTACATTTAGCAAAACCCATACGCTGCTTTGCTGAAGCCAACTAGCGTATGTACGCGGATATCCTTCATAAAACTCACGTATACACAGAGATCTAATTGTGCCATTAATTCTTCACTTATATCATTCCATCATTCATTCATTAAATGTTCTACAAACATTAAAACATGTGCAGTAAGAACAGAATAAACCATCACACATAAGCATCACACATGAACACCAGGATTTTTAGGTGGAAACCCAAGTCGGGAAAGGAAAAACCACACCTTACATTACTTGCTCAGTGACCTTCAATGTTTATTATAGAGAAAACATCTTACAACATATGTACTGGCGCAGACTCATACCAGTACCCAGGCACCAACCTGCGCTCGTTTACCAGCCTCTCCTGGAAGGGAGCACCAACCCCCTGTTCTCGTTTACCAGCCTCTCCTGGAAGGGAGCACCAACCCCCTGACTGAAGGCTACAACCCTCAGCACCAATATGGACCACGTTTCATCAATTTTCACACTGGATCCAACAACTTCAATAGAGCACAACTTGTAGGCCACGTTTCATCATATTTTCAGACTGGACCCACTCCATAAATTTAAGCACAGTCAAATATCATTAACAAATAGCTATAACATAGCAGAACAGATCAGACATTTCATACCCCATACTTCAGCAAACCCTAGTTTGCATACGCGCTTTCATTTCTCTGTTATCGCGTATATACGCGCCTTCATTCATATAAACCCGCGTAGACCTCTGCAAAAACTTCAGAATTGATTTTGCTACCCATACGTGCTTTCACTTCATACAACCCGCGTATATACACGCTTCCTCTGCGGCGAACTAGCGTATGGTTCTTCAGACATATAGGTCATTGCAATTCTTCAGAACAGATACATAACATAGATTTTACCCTTTACTTCAGACAGATGTTCGCCTCATCTCAGATCTAATCATTCCATAAACAGATCTAGCAAGTACAAGTACATTTCAGATCTAGATACCCTTCTTCATCATTTTCTTCATTGGTGCATCATGCATTCAGATCTATCATTCAACTGTAACCCTTTCCATTCAGATATACTTCAGAAGTATTCATTCAAGCTCAAACATCTTACACACACACTCATCATTTGCATAATGAATTTCTTCTCTTTATATAGGTTTACCCTTTTTCAATACCATGAGCCCAAAACCACATTACTTCCGATGGTATTCCTGGACGGGGTCACATAGACGAATCATTACTCAATACAATGGGTCAATACCATGGTGGTTACCCCTGGTTTTACATTTTATGAGCGCTTTTGCCCATACGCGACTTGGCACATTGTTTCCTACGTGCATACGCGACTTATGCTAGACAAATCCGCGTATGCCTTGAGACATACTCTTTTCATCATGGAACTAACACATACTGAATTCCTTTCTTCATTACCTTCTATATTCACTGTAGATACATCAGATTTACATCATTTAACAGGTTCATCAAGACATATTCTATCAAGCTCAACTTCATCAAGTAGGTTGCCATCATCTTCATCAAGTGGGTTTCCATTCAAGGACAACACTCTATCAAGTGGGTTGCCATCAAGGACAACACTCTGCATCATATTGCCAACATGATGTACTTGTTGTAATACCTCTGTAATAATCTGGTGAAATGAACAAAACAGATCAATGACTCAGGTCTACCATACTGTGTAACAAATGCTTCTGATAGCATAGGATTGTTGTCAGGGCTAAAATCTCCCCAGGAACACGGTATAGAATGGAAATAGTATGGGCACTTTTTCCTTTCACAGGTAGGAACATTCTGCTGATGGTGACACTGATATATATTGTTTTGTGTGCCCTAGGCCTTCTGTGTGATTTATGAGGTCTTCAATCTGGTACCTTGCCTTTAAATTATTGGATTAAGGCTCAAAATCTTCAATTACAGGCCTTAAATTCTCTGCTTTTTTATTGATACTCTCTATCGCTCCATTAATGTCTCTATTTGCGAAATTTTAGCTTTAAACGATGTAGGAAAAGTTTTACAGGGTAGAACCTTGTACTTTTCTGAAATATTTCCTGCAGAGACCCCCCCCAAACATTTTCTGCCAATATTAGGCTCAAACAATGGCCATCTTTGTGCTCTATGTCGCTAGAATAGTGACTGTGATCAGTGGAGGCCTTCACCACCTGTAACCCTGCAAAACACGAAAAAACGTTATGAAATCCATGCATGGGGTGGGTGGATGTAATGGAGGACTGGAGGATAGGTGGCAGAACTGTGGAGGGATGTATGCAAAATAGCGGGAGATGCATTTGGAAGACGACGAGAGGAAATTTTAATGTTAAACATAATTTTTTTTACCTTTGAACGAAATATAAAGGGAACGGGGGAAAATGTGATGAAAACACGTGGAATGGGAGACGTGGTGGGACCTAGTCAATGGCGAGGCGTGGATTTAATTCGGACTGTCTGATCTCAGGAGGAGATTAACGGTTGTGAATGCATTAGAGGGTGATGGACAGTGGGCCAAGGGTCACATTTGCCTTGGTTATCGCCTGAGCATCTTCGTGGTGTGATCACCGTTGGATGGAAAACTTCAGATCAGACAGTGTATGCGCATATCGCACCGGGTCTACAGTGAACTTTAATGAGTGATGGGGGCGTATTTTTAAAACAACTCGAGGACACGTGTATGGCGGTGAATGGCATCGCTACCAAATGAAAAATACCACCCTCCTCTCAAAGGCAGTGCGATAGAAACTGTCGGAATTTTGCACAGTGCTTTGGCGCAGGGACCACCGGGGCAGGTGAAATATGGACCGTCAAATGCCGAGAAATCAACAGTTAATAGCACTCCCGATATCCAAATGCGCTAAGCACTTTCTGGGCTATCTCATGGTTTTAGCGCCGGGTCACGTGGGGGAAACTATTCTGGGGCTGAGCCAAAAAGGGGCTAGGCCTGTTACAAGGTAGAAAGTGGGTTTTTTGTCTCGTTTTTAATGAAATTGAAGGCCTAAAAGGGATAACTATAGAGGGGGGAAAGAGTTATTAAACCAAAAAAGGGGTGTGTGTAATATTTGAAGGGGGTTTGGGGATAAAAAAGGGGGACTTTGACAAAAAGGAAAAGGGTTATAATGGGACATTCTGCAGGAATACAAGGGGTAAATGAAGGCCACCTTGAGCACACTTTTTTACAATCAGTGAGGATTTTTGACTTGGAAGCAGCAGGGGAAATTAATCAAAGGGTAGAGGGCATGAAGAGGCTTTCAAGGATGATGTTTTTTCAGGAGAAATGCATTCCTTGAAGGCTCAACAAACAATTTAGCCCCCTGTTTTCTTTTCAAAAAATTCATAGGGGGCTAACAGTGGCTCCACATGGGGATGGCTTCTTCTTGAAGGAGTCGAGAATTCAGAAAATGATTCTTTGGTGTAGGCCAGATGCCTGATACTTTATACATTCTTTCTTTTCTTGAGTCATCTACCAAAAACATGATGGATACATTGATCAGCATGAAACATTCCCAAACAATCTACCTACCCATCCTACAATCCTAACATTTTTTTCTTCAAGGTGCATTTGAATTTGCAAACCCTTTTCATCATTTATTTTTTAGAAACAGGAAAATAAACCTATTCTATTTCTACCCTTATTTCTCCATGAGACTAGATTAGACTATTGGCCTCACATGTTTCTCTACCTATTTTGATATCTACTAGGATTAAATTGTCTAGTAGATTTCTTCTCTACATTCTACAATAGAAATTTAAAACAACCAACCTAGGATTAGACAGTCTAGTTTGCTGTGGATCCAAGGCATTAGGCAAAATTTCTCTTTGGACTGAAAAATTTGTAGAAACTGGAAAAAGAATCTAAAGGCTTGAAAACTTGAAACTTTGAAGCATCCTTCTTTTATTTGTGACTCAATTTTTGAGCTTGTTAGAGTCATTTCTTTTCTTCATTTCAGCTCTGGTTTTGGGCATGTTAGCGCTGATCCTTTTCTTCTTTGCTGGCTCAGGTTTTGACCATGTTAGAGCCACTCTTTACACTTCAGAGGTTCATGTCTTGAGCATGTCTGAACCTCTCCTTATCTCTCTTTTTTTTTTTTTTTTGAAACATTTTCTCTTTTCTTTGAAAACACACATAGCAATGATATTTGCAATGGAAATAGAAATTGGAAATCCGGCCCAGTAGTGTTGAGCATCTGCCATTGATAGGACTAGGCACTCTTACCATCTGGTTCTTACTTGAAAAAATGCATTTCCGGGCCCAAATTGGCTGGATGATGTATGGACCCTACAAAGCGCTCAAATTTTTCATACTTTCCTTTGTCCTCTCTCCTGAGTCCCTTTAGAACTTTATCTCCAATCTGAAGTCACATGCTTTGTTCTTTTGTCAAAATCTTTATATTTTCACGGAGCTTTCATAGCTCTATTATGGACCTCTTCCCTTATTCTTCTGGAGATGAATTGTTTGATTTATCCTCCTTACCATGCTATCTTCTTCTATCTGTATCTCTTGGACAAGTTTGATTACGCTGGTACCCAAAGTCGGTGAAAAATGCTTCTATTCCATAGACGAGCTAATGGTGACATGCCAATGGATTTCTTTGTTGTAATCTGTCGGCCACAAAGCATGCACTAACTTGTTGTCTGCCAGACTTCTTGTTCTCTTCAAGAAGTTTTTGATAATGTTCACCAAGCTCTTGTTTGATGATTTAGATAACCCATTGCCTTGTGGGTAATAAGCGATTGAATGGCAAGTGCTATTTGATACTGTGACAAAAATCAACCATTTTCTTGGATCCAAGCATTATGGAGTGATTATTTTCCTTGGACATTCAAATCAAGAGAGGATGTGGTCTTCTAAGAACCTAATGATGACAAAATATGTGGGCATTCCTAGAAGGTATGGCCTCTATCCACTAGTGAAGTAGTACATGGCTTCTATTAGGTCTGCTCGTCTTGTCCTGCGAGGAAGAAGCGAGGGTGTATTTCTCCTGTGAAATCTAGGCCCCATTGGATAAAGGGACCATCAACGGTGATGGGTTGTAAGGTAGAGGAGGAGCTTTCTCTTTCCTTCAAAATCGGCATTTATGGCAGGAAATCTCATCTTATGGATGTCATTGAAAAGTGTAGACCAATAATAGCCGACTCTAAGTATTTTGTTCGCATTGGCTTTCCGGCTGGGTGGCCTCACCCTCTCACATGTGGAACTCTTGTTAAATCCTCTCTTCTTCGGTTTCGGAAAACATTTAAGCAATAGGCCATTTGTATTTTTCTACTATAAACATTCATTCGGGGGAATGCAATAGTTTACGGCTTTTAGCTTTAGGAATATGGCCTTGGTCTTTAATATTTCGGGAGGGCATTGAGGTTTGTGAGAACATACGAGGAATGTCGGAATACCAAGGAGAGTTACGAAACTTCTCTTCAAAAGTGGGATCGAGGCAATCCTTCTTTTAACAAATCAGGCATTTACCATATTTATGTCAAGGGCTTGTAAATTTTTTATTTAGCCATTAGTTGAGCTAAGACCTGACCTTTGATCATTTTTATGGGTTTATTTCAAGGTCATATTCTAGGATAACAACAATCCATTTGCCCCTCTTCCCATCTAGGTCTTGGGACAAGATGTCTTTAACCACTATGTTTGGCACGTAGGCTATGGTGTGAGAATGTAGTATGTACACCCCTAAAGTATTTCAAGGCATTTACTAAGGCATATGCATGTTTTTCCATTATGTTATATTTCAGAGAGGTGCATCCCTTAGAGCTTTGGTGAAGAAAGAAATGGGTTGTTCCATTCCCTCAATTTTTACGCGACGAAGCGCAACCTTGTATAATCGGAGGCAAATGAAAAAGATCAGTAAATATTTTGAGAAATCGAAATTTAATTAGGACATGAGCCCGGGTGAGTGAAAGTTTAAGCTGAGTCAAAATAATTTTTAGCCTCAAAAGTCCATTTAACTCCTACACCTTTCTTCAACATGTTTTTCATATTCTTGAGGTGTTCGGTAGGTTGGGAATAAACCTTATTAAGAAGTTAATTTTCCCCAATGGTATGCTCTTTAATGCTTCTTGTGTGTGTGATTTGCATTATTCCCTCAACTATTTTGGGGGTCTATCCTAATCCCTTTCTCAAATACGATGTGGCCAAGGAGCTTACCTTTTTGCCGGCCAAAAGCAGTCTTCTTAGGATTGTGTGAATAGAACCTTCTACATTTTCAAAAACCTTTCTCGGATGTTTTAGGTGTTCTTCATTAGTCTTAGAATATCTTTGTTATGTCATCTGGTAGATGACAATGAAGTGTCCTATTTCATCTGAAAAAGCTATATCCATCACTGTTTGGAAAGGTTGCACCGGCGTTCATCGATCTAAAGGGCATCTTTACATACATAAAGTGCCCCATGGAGTGGTGGCTTGATCTTGAGTTGGTCTTGTGGGGTACTAAAACTTGGTTGTAACTGAAAAACCATCCTAACGAAGTCCTTCTGAGAGCCTACTGCTAGAAGAATGTGTTCCATTTTGGCAAAGGGTAGTTGTCCTTAAGTAGAATTTCTGTTAAAGTTCCTAGCAATCTATGCACGATCGATCTCACCTATTTTCTTTCTCACGGCTACAAGATTTGAGACCCAATCCAAAAAACCTCATGGGAACTATTATTCTTGCCTCATACATCTTCTTTATTTCCTTTTCCATAGGGAAATTTGTTTTTGGGTTTATTCGCCGAAGTTTTAAATACAGAAGGGTTTATGGTTTTCTTTCAAAGGTATTTTATGTTTATTATTGATGTTTGTGTCATAGCCTTTTAAGTCTTCGTAGCTCCAAGCAAACACATCAATGGAAACTCCTTGAATAAATCAATATACTTCCTTTTCCTATACGGAGTAAAGACTTAGCCGGATTTAATCATTTTGGGTTTATCTTTAGTGCACATGTTGCATTACTCGGCAGGTAGAGTCGAGTGTTCTATAGTAGGCCTTTTCACTGCATCGTTGAAGTCAAAAATCTTCTAAAGGTGCCGAGACCTCGGGGTATGCTTTTATCTTTTGCCTATAACATCTCCATTTCCTCACTATACGCGTTTTTACATTCTTCATTTAAATTTCCAATATGTTCATTCAAAGTGTTTATTTCTATGTTACAAGGTGATTCTTCCTCGTACGAGGTTCTTCACTCAACGTATCATTGGACTTAGAGTACGAATCGAGAAAATTCAAACTGCGTCCACCTTTGTCAATCCCCAATCTGCTTATCCCCCTCAAAAACACACCAATATTTTTCAGATTTATCTATGCTTTGTAGGCCTGAATTTGCTCTGAATGATGATTTTTTGATCACTAGGAGGCTTGTGATATGAACTAGCTATACAAGCTAATCCATTTGCAATTACATTCGACTCCCTAGGGACAAACACTAGTTCATATTCGATAAAGGTTTTCAACAAATCCATGGCATCATTTCTGCGCTCTTAACCTAGGGGTGTTTGTTGTGTGATTACCATTCACTTGTTTTATGATCAAATGAGTCTCCATGCACGGTTATCCTATGGGCTCCTATTTTTTCAATAGGTCCAAGCCCAGGATAAAGAGCCTCATATTCTGCTGATGTTATTTGTACATTTGAAGTTTAGTTTGAAGGCATGACTACTTGCATAGTCACTTTAAATTGTTATGTAACCACACTCCTGGCCTCTAGTTCTCTGATGCATGACCCATCAAAATTCATCTCCCATAGGTTTCTTTCTTGGTTTTATCATCATTTTCCTCCCTAATGTGGGTTTCTTGGTTTGTTGCATTACCGGATACGCGTCGGCTTGTGAATGTTTTCGTTCTTCATGGAGTGTATGAGTTAGTGAGGGGTGAACATTTGGTGAAAACATTCTATTCTGGTTCCCTCTAAGTTTCGTTTTCGATTACTAGCATCCAAAAATTTCACCTATGTTTCCTTTGAATCCAAAGTCGCCATTATGTTGAAATCTATAGGTGTCATATCATTCAGTGACTCTGTTTTCTAGCTCTAGATCCTTTAAATATTCATCATTGCAAAGGATAAAAGAGTCCAAATCGATGTGTACGAATACGAGAGAATTCTCGGTTTCCAGATTTGTTGTCTAAGAATTTCATCTGTGCCTCTCTATACGATCTCTTAAGTTGGCTAAAGACAAGGATTGTGGCATATGCCCATCCATCTGCATTGTACCTTGCTGACTTGGCTCCCCATGACCTAGATAATGCCTTGCCATACTTAGGTGGTATGTTTGCCACTACAACATCCATAACCATACATTTGGCGGGGAATACGGGTAAGGTTTACACACAAGTTTTAGATTAGGCCAAGGAATTTTACTACTTGCTAGGGAGTTAAATGAATACAAATATTTATAGGGACGAGTTATCTCTAGGCCTAACCTTTCCATAGCTTCCTTAGGCATTAGGTTGTGAGATGCCCCGAGTCATGCATTGCATTGTGAAGGATCTTGTCATGGATATTGAGAGCGATATAGAAAGGAGGTACTACCCCTTCATGAAACCCTTCTATCTTTGGACCAAAAAAAGGGTTGGTTGATCATAAATCGGAGGTTCTGATGTCTTGTTTTCCCTAGATTTAAAGCTTTCAAAATTTGGCCTTTATATACATCTTGAGTGGCCGGCCCTCGGAAAGTGGGACAGAGATTTTAATTTTATCAATCTCACTCTCTAGATTGAAAGTGGAGTGACTCTTTGGAATGTTCAACTCTTGTTTTTTTAGCCACCCTACTTTGGTGTGAGAATCGGTGGGCTGATTCTCACTATGTCTGGAGTGTTAGGAACTTTTTTATTAGGAGTTAGTGCGGTTGGTTGTATTTTCTTTGTTCTTCCCAGACTTTCGAATTTGCTGATTTGTTACTTTTGTGATCACTTTAGAAGTTTTCTCGAGGCCTCTTCTTAATGGTAATCTCAAAAGCTTTTGGTTTGGAAGTGTCTAGGCTCTTTTTTTCTTAAGTTAGATTTTCCTCGACACCTTGCATGATGGAATTTTTCAAATCTGGTACGTAATCCTCATATTCCAATCTTTCTTCATATTGATATGAGGTGAGGTTGATGATCTTCTTCTATGGAATAGTTATGGATTAGTTTTCTACTTCAAACATGTTTGTGTAGTTCCCTCGGACTCATACATGATTACCTCATCCTCATCGAAAAGTTCTCTTGTAATGAAGTCTTGCTTGATGCAGTCTCTTTCTCTATTGGGAGTGGTGTTATTTCTTACAAGCTCGTTTTGTTTATGATTTTGATTTGTTCGGTCTGTTGTGACCATTTTTTCCATCATTTGTTGTATTTTCCATGTTTTTAGATAAACGATTAAGTAATTTGGGTTAGATGTGGAAGCTATAGTGTCATCTCTATATGTTGCCACTTTTCTCGGCCCTCAATCTTACTTTTTTCTCAATCGAATTAGCCTCTACACTCTTGGCCCCCTTTTGCATGTCTTCTGATGTGTTGTAATCTCTCCCTAAGCTGGTAGGCGATGTCGGCATTAAAGGCTTCAAGATATTTCACTAAAGCCATACCTTGGGGAGGTTTCATGTGTGGAAGTGTTATAAACGTTGTTAAACCTTGTGGAAGTAGTCATGTACACTCTCTCATACATTTCTTTTTAGGTTCTTGTGTCTGCTAAAATTTGGAGTGAGTTTGGCCTTAACTTCCCATTTGTTTTATGAAGGTTTGGTATAGGAGGGTAAATCTTGTATGCTATGAGAGGTAGGCCCATAAAACCATTTCTTCAAATCACCTCCTAAGCTCTGGGAAAATATTCTCATTTTGATTGAATCATCATCTATCTCCATGTAATCAAGAATCTTCCATCTTGTCTACATGGTGTTGGTAGTGAACTCTTGTAATTGCGATTGAAGTGAGGATTTTTGATTGATAATCATTGGGTAAGGGTACTAGGGGTACAGGGTAAAACCGAGAGGTGCATATAAAAAAATTTGCCATGATGGTATTTTGATGAGTGAGAGTTTGGCTTGAGCAATTTAGTGTATGGATAGGGATGCTAGGACAGTAGAAGTCTTTGTTGAGTAAGATTAGGTGAGCCCAAGTTTTGAATGATGAATATCAGGAGGAGGTAGATGGAGAAGTCTCTCTATCCCTAATGTGTTTACCACTTTGAGTTGGTGAACTAGGGAGCTCAAGGTACGGTGGTCTAGAACATTGAGTGACCTAGTCCTAGGTAGGCTTGTTTTGAGAGCCTAGGTAAAAGGTGGGACTAGCAATTGTAAAGTCTTGCGAAATACAGGTGCTCTCTTGGATATGTCTGAAATAGTTGATCTTTTAGGTGTGGGAAGTTTCTTGAGTTCTCTGGAGTTTATCAACTATTCAGGTGGAATTTGATTAGGATAAGCTCTTGTGTGAATGGTTCTTGAAGCCGGAATGTTGTTTTCCAATAGCTTCTTTCTTCCTGGGTATACATTGTGCACGATGTTTTAATGGGTGGTCTACCCGATGGAGTCTTATGTGAAACGAAGATAATCGGCGAGGCCTGTTGATCACACAATGGAGTCTTTGATCTTTAGGAACTATGGTCGCCCAAGTGGAAGGTACGGGATGTTCTAGGAAATTGCCCACCACGGTGTTTATGTAATGTCACTCAAGGATATCCTCAAAACATAGCAAACTCTAACCGAGAGATAGTAGGAGGGCATTTACCAAATATTTCACCTCTAAAAAGAGGGTGAGATCTAGAGAGCTACGGCCCTTTCAGACCTACTGTCTAAGAGAGTGGGAGAAACACAAAATATGGTATAGAGGTTGATTTGCGAATAGGAGTGTTTAACTACCAATCTAACCAGAGATTGTAGGTTTCGAGGCTCTTGTGATGTAGTAAGATGGGATATACTCGAGAAATTCCCAAATGGTCGCCATTATGTTGGGGTTCCCATGTTTTGGCCAGTTTGCAAGACCAGAATGAGACAACATTGGAACCACTGAGACCTCGGGATCTAGCCCTCCTGGGTCCAGAGGGGATCTCTCTATGGGCAAAGTTTTAAGTCTTTGAAGTTCAAATTTTTAGGATATTAGGCTAGTTGGGTGCAAAGATTTGTTTTTTGTGTTTGTTTGGTTGTTGGGAAACTAGAAATAAGGGTTCAATATGAGAACAAGGTTGTATGAAGAGGGATTCTAAACAAAGGAGGAGGGTTTTGAGAGCACTCAAGACCATTGGGTAAATGGAGTTAGGAAAGGGTTTACTTGCTATTCAATATGCACGCTTTCGGTTGGGATAGTCATCTAAAGCATTGGATCTTAAAGATGATAGTGTGGCATGAAATGGTATGAGAGAAAGGTGAAAACAGAAACCTCCAAGGTGACCTTTCGGGAATTAGATCAGGAAGGACATGCCATTGGACAACCTATGATCCAAAACCTAAAATATTAACTCTTCGAGGCAGAGAACATTAATTATTTAAACACAAGGTGAAAACTACGAGATCGAAGAGACTTTGAACTCTCAATGCTTTGGAATCCCGGCACCAAAAACTTGAAAAGGTTCAATTAATTGAAGAGGATCCTAGTAAGATAGAGACACGGTTCTAAACTCCTGGTATCCTAATTCATTCAATTAAAGCCTAACAAGAACATCTAAGAATAGATCTCATTAATTCATACATCGGCTAGCGACATATGTTTGACCACTACAACGGCTAAATTAGCTTGAAATAAATCCTCAGTAACACATGCGGCGAGAAAACATTAAAAGCGAGGAGAGCGGCAACATAGGGTACCTAACGAGGTAAATCTATGCCAGAGCTACGTGTACCAAAAGAAATGTAATGTAATGAAATCAAATAAAAAGATAGAAAAACATCATCGCTACGTTAAATCTGGTCAAAGAAATGTGCTTGTCATATTAAAGAGCAACACCAGTCATGTACAAAATTTTCTGACAACAGAAATCAATGAAAACATCTTCCTCGGCCTATCTTACGACTTTACCCAGAGAACATGTCTCAGAAAACAACTTGCAATTATGGAGATATTTGATCAACAACCCTTACAATGAGTTCCTTCATGAAGAATTTATAAGAGCTGAATGAGAGAGGGTGTAGATGAAAACTAAATGTAGCATTAAAAACTGAAGGAAAAGTAGAAGCCCATTCTATTTTAAGTGCAGGCATTTATCTTGATGCTGTTGGATGAGAAAAGTGGTCTTCGTTTAGGCACAATTTACTCCGGCTATGTATTTGATGTACTTCTTGTATGCCCTCTATTAAACTAGAAATTGAACTAAACAAGCAGATCAATGACTTGGGTCTTCCATCTTGTGTAACATATGATTTGATAGCATAGGAATGTTGTCGGGGCTGAAATATCCCCGGGAACACGGTATAAAATGGAAATAAATGGGCACTTGATGTGCTTTCATGGGTAGGAACATTAAGGTTCTTGATGGTGACAACGTATATATCATTTTGTGCCATAGGCCTTGTGTGATTTATGAGTGTTCAATCTGGTACCTTGCCTTTAAATTATTGGATTAAGGCTCAAAATCTTCAATTACGGGCCTTAAATTCTCTTCTCTTTACTAATACTCTGCCCGGAGTCCATTAATGTCTCTTGTTTGTGAAATTTGAGCTTTAAATGATGTAGGAGAAGTTTCTAAGGTAGAACCTTGTACTTTGCTAAAATATTTCCCCGCAGAGAGCCCCCGACATTTTACGCTAATATCGGGCTTGAACAATGGCCATCTGTGCTCTATGTCGCTAGAATATTGGTAGCGTGATCGGTGGAGGCCTTCATCGCCTGTAACCACCAAAACACGAAAACACATTAGGAAATCCATGCATGGGGTCGGATGTAATGGAGGACTAGAGGGCAGTGGCGGAAGCGTAGGGAGGGACATACGAGGAACCAATGGGAGATGCATTTGGAAGACATCGAGAGGAAATTTTAATACAAAAACATAAAAAAATTTGACCTTTGAATGAAATATAAAGGGAATGGGGGAAGATGCGATGAAAACACGTGGAATGGGTGACGTGGCGGGACTCGGTCAATGGCGGGGCACATGGATTTAATTTGGATCGTCTAATCTCGGGGAGGAGATTGATGAAACATGAATGCATCGAGAGGGTGATGGACGGTGGGCCGGGGGTCACGTTTGCCTTGGTTATCGTCCAAGCATCTTCGTGGTGCGATCCTTGCCGTTGGATGGACAACTTCAGATCGGACGGTGTATGTGCATATCGCGTTGGGTTCATAGGCGAACTTTAACGCACGATGGGTGTGGATTTTAAACGTAGAGACACGTGTTTGGCGGTGAATGGCATCAACGAATGAAAAATACCGCCCCTCCTCTCTCAAGGCGGTGCGATAAGCCTGTCGATTTTACGCATAGTGCTCTGGCGTGGGGACCACGGGGTGGGTGAAATATGGATAATCGAATGTCGGGAAATTGACGGTTAATAGTGCTCCCGATATCCGCTAAGTGCTTTCCGGGCTTGCGCACTGGTTTTAGCAGGTCACGTGGGGAAACGGTTAGGAAATTTGAGCCAAAGTGGTCATGCTGTTACAAGGTAGAAGGTGGGTTTTTTGGCCGTTTTAATAATTCAAGGCCCAAAAGGAATAACGATAGAGGAGGGAAAGGGTTATTAAACCAAACAAGGGGTGTGTGTAATGTTTGAAGGGGGTTTGGGGATAAAAAGGGGGACTTTGAAAAAAAGGAAAAAGGTTATAATGGGACATTCTGCGGGAATACAAGGGTAAATGAAGGCCACCTTGAGCACACTTTTTTCAATCGGTGAGGCTTTTGACTTGGAGACGTGAGGAAATTAATCAAGGGCGAGAGGGCATGAAGAGGCTTTGGATGATGTGTTTTTAGGAGAAATGCATTCCTTGAAGGCTCAAAATTAGCCATGTTGGTTGTCGGAAACAATTCATTGGGGGCTAACACGAGGTAGCAAACAAATATTTCTTTCGCTGGCCGGTAGTCTGGAATTGCGAAGAGTCGTAGCGTATCCCTATATCGCTTCATCCCCCGGGGGGGTGGAGTATCCCTATTAGTCATCCCTTAGTGCACGGGGACTAAACTGAGACTCGACTACGTCATTGTTGATGGTGTTGTGGCAATTGCGTACCATCCTTCGTGGTATCTTTCGAAATTTGTCCGTAGAAATTTGTGATCATTCCGGGGTTGTAAAGGTCGAGCTCATTGTGCGGCTTTGGTACCATGCATGAGGCTCAAAGTCAAGGTTATCCCCTTGTAGGGAGCTAGATGGCAATTATCTTATCAATCTCATCCTAGACCTTATGAACATAATGCATGGCTGACTGGTAGGTGCCAAAAATTTATTAGGTAGAGGCTGCCATAACCAAGAAGAACCCAGGCTTCCCAAATTGAAGTTACTGAAAATGCTAAATATCTAGATAAGAGAAGTGGAGAATAGCAAAGCCCAGTCACAGAACAATATGAATTTTGAGTGAAGTTATCATATTTGTCCTTATACGCATCCAAGGCTAGCCAACGATAGAGTAAATCTAACTTGAAATTTATCATCAGGCTTCGTAACAACTCATAAATTCTTGCATTGATTTCAGTGCCCATTTTTATGAAGTAAGGTTCCCTTTTCACAAAGTGAAGTGAATTAAAATGAGTCGTTATTTGTACAGACTTTCCCACATATTTAAAGAATTTGGATGACGCCTCGTGCCTCACGTACCGAGGTTAAAATTCGTGCCAGAGTGTTTTGTAATGCGGTCCGAGAGGGTACCACTCTAGCAACTTGTACATCATGCATCCTTCCCAGTGCCATGGTTGGGATAGTGTGGGGATTAGTCTTCCCTTACGTCGGCATATAGCTCTAGTATTGAACGTGTGTGGTACCATCGTACCCCTTCCATCAGGTGCGATGACCGGTGTGTTCCTTAGTTGAGGCGGTTGTGTGCTATAGAGAAATGCATTAGTCTTAGTGTGCCATCTTCTACCCTAGCGTCTACGGGAACTCCTCCCATGATTCTCCCATTAACCCACGTGCATTGATCTTTATGCTGCATCTAGATATACAACGGGCAGTTCTAGGTCTCGAATAGCGGATAGACCCATTACGTTTAGGGTCTGTCACCATTGTCTTCCCATACGAAAATATCTGTGTGGGTCTTCTAACCTAAGGAAATTCTGGATCCGTCTTCAAGATGGGGTTCCAAATCATAGGATCATCTTATCCTAACATTCCTCCCAATTGTGGAATATCGTCCCATGCATATCCCACCAACGCGCAGGTGCTCCACGCAAGGAGCTGAGTGGAAGGGCTAACTTTGCGTTACTTGGGAAATTCGGCTTCGAATGCACATAAAAATTCCTTAATCTCACCCACATCCCAGTGGGGTAGGTTTCTTACCTCGGTGGAGATGCGGTGGAAGTTCCTTGTTACCCTAAGACATCGTGACGCGGAAACCTCATGCGGCCGACCTTGCCAATTCTCCAATTCCCCATTAGAGTCGGAAAAGCATTCACCGCCAATTTTTGATGAAGTAATCCTTCCACAATGGGGTTAATCTAGTCTTCGTCTCGGATAGTCAATTTGTAAATGTGATTTATTTCCTCCTCATCGTGCATTAATGCAGCATACCGCACACCTTACGCGGGATCCGGTGGTACTATTACGCGCGTGTCTCGTTATTTTAAAACCTATGATGCACTTTTTTAGATTGATGACACCCTCCATATACGGCCAGGTCTAGTCCTAGGAGTGGGGGGTAGGGATCCACATCCTCCATGATTTCGATTACCTTGAAGTCAGCAGGACCTTTACTCTGCTGATATCTACCATGACTTTTGGCAGCCTCCCCGGAAGGGATGATCTTTTGGTGATTTCCATCTTGTTGGATGGTGGACCATTCTAATTTGGGTTCTCCCATTTGTTGCCATGTTTGGTTAGGTAACTAGGTCGCATCTAGTCAAGGTCCAAAAATAACTTGATCCATCTCGTATTCCTGTCTGCCTTGGAGTCATCCGCATTTCCCGACTAGTGCGTTTTTTATACGTATAGTTTGTGTACATCCTTGGTCCCGAGGTCGAGATCGGGCCGCGGCGCATCTATTCATTATTGCTGAAGGTTTTTCTATAACCTTCGGGTTACGTAGCAACTTCAAACATGCTTGTAGAAGGAGCTCAACCGCCTCATTTTTCTTGGGGTGTGTTGGTACTGCTTATGATAGCTATTCTCGAGTGAGGTCTGGTCGGCCCTAGGGCCATGGTCTCTGTCCTTATTTATGTTCAACCCTTCTTCTTCCTTCAATCCTTGGGTGGACCATCCCAGTATTGCATGACTTTTTCACACTTGGGTCTATGTTCCCGACCTCGGCTTTAACTCTGCACATTACGCGTAGGGGTGGGCTGATTTTCACACATTTTTGCTATTAAGATTGGGGAAATCTTCAACCACATGGTCCAATGCCGCAATATTTTCGGGATTTCCTAGTGGTATTTGGAGCGGTCCTTAATTCCTATTTCTTCGTAGTTATAACGATTAGCTATCCTTTCCCTCGACTTGTGCTTCCCCCCGACCTCCCATTTTGCCCCTTCACGGCAAGTCACTAAAGTTCACGGGAGATCTTGGTGACGTAGGTTTGATTGTACAATATGTGAGGTTGTCTCGGTATGGATTGCGACAACGTGTGGCTATCTCTTCCGGCGAGCTATATACAAATTTATCCCCTTCTAGATTGGGTCGATAGTACCCAAAGCTATGTGTCCTTACTTTCACCTAGAAATGAGCTCATTCACTCACTGATCTTCTTTGTTGTTAGTACTCTCATCTTCTTTGATCCTTTCTCAAAATTCTCCGAGGTCCCGACAACGGAACCATTTTGTTGGGTGAAGGTGTTCTAACTGGTTTGGAGTTCAAGGTTTGCCAGCAAACCCCTACTCCCCTCACCCCGGCCCTTTAAATGGTCTCTGCATAGGTTAAATCTCACAGTAGTATGGGTGGAGTGCTAGAACCAGGTTTTCCGCACCACGAGAAAGAGTAGGTAAGGCAAGAAAACTATTCCACCCAAGATGTCCGGATCTCCCAGAAGCGGGACTTGGACCTCTTGCATCCATGTGTTCTGCCGAGGTTAATTGTACTATGGGGCTCAATAATCATATACTTCAAGACGGTAGCTCAACATTGCATAAACAGAACATAACGAGATCTAGATGTAGTAAAACACTTACATAGAACTTTCAGCTGCTTTGAATATAAATCGCATAAACATTGATACCCCGAGAGAGATTCGCATAAATAGTACACATAGATTCGGTTCCCAAAGCAGTGTCTTTGTATTCATTAATTCATCGACTTCCTTTATAATACCATCAGCCTGCTGGAACAACAGAGTCCGCTGCAGTGAGCACAGGATCTCCGCACACCGGCCAACGGAGCCTTCCCAAAAAACCCATAGACTTACTAAACCACAATTTTATCAATAGCTCTTCATTGCCTACTTACAATTCAAAAAATTTCTTCTATTTATAAAAATCTAGCCTAATCCTTCATACCCAATACGTAAACCATGGTTTACGGACTAATTTACCCTTTGACCCATTACAATGCTTTCGGGGCTTTGACCCACCCAAAATCCTTGCTCTAGACTAAATATAATAAAAAATATACAATCGGACTAGTTTCATAGCTCATAGGAGACGTTGTTCCAACAATCATCAACTAAAGTTGAGATCAAATTCGAATTCTCCTCTTTGTCATCACCTATCCATAGACAATAGTGCCAAATAGATGCATTATTTTTTAGTGTCCTTTACTTAAGTTCTATTTATGTAAAACGAGTTGGAGATATTTGTAAAAACATATTGATATTTTTTCAAGATATTCTAGTTTAGAGTTTGTATAAATACTTCTTGTTTGAAGTATTTTGTGTGGAATAAAATTGTTGGATTTATTATAGACATTTTTTGTTGAACATTGGGGGGCTATTGTATTTGAATTTGAAGTAGCGGTATTTGGACAATTGTGGAATCATAATTCAAGATCCCTGTGATAAGTTGATGAATGAAGTACTTCCTACTTGTCATTGTTTCCTTTTCTAAGTTTCATGCATTCATTTTATGTGTGTTACATCTAAATGTGTAACTAGGAGTATTACTACATGATTAGTCAAGTGCTCCCTATCTTTAACTAGTTGCCATTTAATGTTTTTCTTGATTTCTAGTGCAAAGGAACCTTTAATTGCTCCTTCTCCCATTTGACCTCTGCCTTCTACTTCCATTTTCCGGATCAAGATCCTTGGTGCCTTTATCCCGATCATACCACCTAACAAAAAAACCACTTTCCCAAATCTCACGAGGGTTATCTATCTTGCCCTGAATATATTTGTACCTTTTTTAGCCTTGATTTCTAGTCTTTATGCTGATTTAGACCGCATAGCCCAATGGACAAGTAGATTTCTCTCTATCTTACCTCCAAGTGATTTTTTGCCACCAAACCCTTTAAACCAAAACCAAATTGTACTTTCATAACTAACCTAATATTATAAATCAAAACAAAGTTAAAATTTAAAGAGAGAGCCCTCTCTAAACCCTAGGAAGGCTAGATCCTAGAGTTTGAAGTAGGTTTGTGGTTACCTTTCTTGGGATTCTCTCTTGAAATTGGATAAATTATTGAGTGATAACAATATTCATCCATTGAATCAAAATCCTAGCCATTCTCCCTCCAAATGTACGAAGTCATCGATTAGCAAAGCGACTTAGGTAACAAAACCATATGCACGTACTTCATTCATTAAGATTCCATAAAGACATGAGAAGAGGTATACATGTGTGCTTTAAGACACAAATTATTTGATAATATTTTAAAATGAGGAAAGGAAATAGGGTGAAAAGGTAGGTAAAGATATGAAAATTTAGCTTCCAACATCCCCCCCAACTAGTCTTTTCTCATACTCACGCGACTACGTTATCTATGAAAATTAGTTGGATCTACTATGATCAACATGATTTTGAGAAATATTATATATTTCAACCATTTAATCCCCTAGAGCTTATACCCATCTATCATGATTTCCTTCCACCAATCCTCATTTACTTTGTAAACTAAGTATCATGATCATCGCGTGAATGCTCGGAAACTTGAACCTCAAACCCATCCATTTGACTCCACGATGTTGTATGTAGGAAATATAGTGAGGTATCTCTTTCTAAAGTGAGAAAGGAGCCCCAAAAGATTCATATACATTAGTGATGACGATAGCATCCACCTTTTTTGACGGTTATCCCCGAGGGCCTCGTCGTAGAAAAGTAAAAAAGTTGTTTTATTGCTGTGTCGGTGCACATTTCTTGGTTGGAAACATCTGTCATTTTCATCCTTTAGTGTGTGCAAAGGTATAATGTTCATTGTAGAAGTTTGTAGGCGGCAATGTTCCTTTAGGACAAGTGGTTTATTTTCTTAGTTCTCTTCGAACATGCCTTCTTCCCATAACACGATTGATTGTGTAGGAAGTAAAGGTTCTCAATTTAACTTCTCCCACGTATGGAGCTGATTTGAATGATTGATCATTAGCAAAGGAACTAATCATGCATATAAATTTCACACATTAAGTCTTTGATTCGGGATATTATGACCCCTTAAGATACACAAAAATTGTATCGGGTCATACATCTCATGATTGATCTCATGACGAATGTTTTCCAAAAAAAAAGAGTAAATATTTTTCATGAAGAAATAGGCATAACGCTATGATTAGGGGATACGAAATCGATTACCTATTGTGCCAAAGTAGTATTTCTTCTTTTTCGGCTTTCAATATCGGCACTTGCTCTTCTAGTTCCTTATTTCCTTTTCTTGCTTCTCCGGTCTGTTTCTCTCTATATTTATATGTTGTATGTAATTAGAAATAATACATGCAGCCCATAATTCTCTCACGCCTCCATGGTGGGCTTCCAAAGGAATTATCCCCCATTGAAGGTAAGATGTATGACTGTCATTTCGAATCTATGCGGTAAAAAATAACTCTTGAGACTCAAATAAATGCCTTGAGTAAGCAATTTGTGAAATGGTGAAGTTAGCCTTTTCCTTGAGAGGTACGTTGTCGTTGAAACTATTTCGGCCCCATATTTTGCGGCATTACTTTAACTTGCCTCTCCTCTTCCTTTGTAAGCACATTACCCTTTTTCTTAAATTCATAATTTCTATTTTTGAGTTAAATTTTTTTATTTAAATTTGACCTAGTACCTCTCCTTAAGAGAAGGTCTTCTTCTTACACACTACTCGATGAATTCATGTTTGCTTAACGACCTCCTCCATTAGTCTCGCACTTGGTGAGGGTGTGGGGTTTGGTGGGTTGACATCAATAATTCATTAACCGACTCTCTTCCTTTACCTTAATTTCCTCTTGGCAATAAACCTTGGCTTGGGAAAAACCCCATAATTTTCTTCCTAGGGTCTTGCGACCTCTAAATCTTCCCTTAATGACTCTGGAATCTTGTGGCCTCTTGTGGAGTAGTGTCTATTAAGGTCCTATAATAATAGGATTCATAATTTTGAATTGACTTTGATCAGTCTTGTAAATATGTACGTACTTTTCTTTCTACAAATTGTTTTCCCATATTAGAGAAAATAAAAAATGTAAATACGGTAAGTATTAAAAGAAAAATCAAACGACTTGAAAGAAAAAAAATAAAAAATATATATAAAATTGTACCCCAAACAAAAAGAAATAAAAATACAACATAAAAGTGATACAAATCAAAATTCCATTTTATTTACTTTTACTCCAAAATAAAGATTGTGTGCAACTTGTTAAAATGCCACAATCCATGAAATTAAACAACTTAATCTTAACCTCTCTTAACAAATTTCATGTTGATAGATAAAGAATAAAGATCTAGCCAAACGATGCAATCTTGGCGGATACGTGCTTAGGCAAAGAATAATAAGGAGCTCAATACTCAAAAATGAGCCATTGGAATAAATAAGGATAGAATTATTTAGTTTTTTTGTTTTAAAAGAAAATGAATAAGGGTTTGCAAGCTCAAATGCACCCATGTAAATGAAGAAAAAATGTTAGGGTGAGATGGATAGGAAGACGATTTTTTACAATAATGGATAAAGCGAAAATTGGTCATTTCATTTACTAACTTCTTTCAAAAATCATCCCCTTGTAAAAATACTCCATCCCCTCCATTTTCATTCTTTCCCCTTATTTCACTCTTCTCCCCCTTGCAAAAATCTCCTTTTCCTAAGTTAAAAACACATTTTACTTAAGAAAAGTGAAACCCATTTACTAATTCCTTTTTTTATTCAAAATACCCAAAAAACCCAAAAATACTTTTATCCTAAGTATAAATGTTAAATGTTATATCGGGACTATAAATAAATGTATCCCCGATGTCATTTTTACGCTATACTTAGTGTATTTACATATCCACATTTACATTTCATTATTAACACATTAACCTAATGTATTAATTCCCATTCTGAAAACCTTTTACTCTCGTATTATATTAAACCCTTTATTTATATATATCCCAACCCATAATTTTTATTTTATCTATGTTTTAAATCCCCACATGTCATATAATCCCACATCCCATAGGTTAATATATTAAAAAAAGCTGTCTATATATATTAGTCCCACTTGCTTTAACCACATTGGCTATGTTATATAAAAAAACACGACCGATTTAAAAAAACCCATAGTATGTCAACCTAGATTATATGTATTAAAACATATTTTTTAAATGCATATAACCTCGCTTTGTTTAAACCTCGAGCCCCATGCCTTTACGAAAAGCCAAGACTCTATCACATCATCCTAGCCATCGATATTCACCCTCTAGATCCAACCACTATGAAACCCTATCGCTCATTTCATTGTCCAAGAGTTAACACACCCCAAGCCTTGCGAAAGCGCGGTGGAGGGCTCTCCTCCCCTCTACATTGCATCTTTTACGATTTGGATCGCATCGTCACAAACATTACCATTAATACCTTTGAAGCTTCATGGCTCCGCTCAATTTTTTTTCTCCCCGGTCGCAAACCGCCCTATCAATTCAAGTGTTCACCCATTAAATGCATTAACTATTGATAAAAATGCATAAAACCACACATTTACACCCTTTTTTCACCTTTCTATTTTCACTAAATAAGCACTTTCAACCGGTCTTTTAGCTACCAACTCACGTTACGCGACCTCATTTTAAGCCCAAATCACGGGGTAGAAGATCTTTGATGAAACCGAATATTTTAGAATGAAATCAGTAACTATAAAGACCAAAATAAGCTTACGAAAAATTTCTTCCATCCTCGAAACCCTCTTGCAATCTTCATTTTCCAAGTATTATTCAAAGAATAGACCTATTCCTTGATCTAAAAGAGTAATAAGCTAAATTGAATCATTTAGAACCTTTTGTCAAGCCAAGAGAAAGCCCTTTTTGTTCATAAAATCTCTTTTCCATAAACCCTTGACCTACTTGCACTGGAATTCTAAAACCTTGGACTATTAAAGATCACGATTGAATAAACTAAAGAAATTTAAGCCTTTGTAGACCTAAAAAAGCCTCATGTGCCTTTAAATCCATTTTAACGGACTCCCAGGTGTCTTTTTACCAAATTCAAGGTCTTGAAATTGGCTTTTGTCACGGAGATTATAGTTTAAGTTAATTGAGCAAGTTTATGCAACTGAGACAAAATAAACCCTTATTCTATCAAAATTCATCTTCAAAATTGTTATAAGTTACCAGAGGTTTTTCTATAGGCCAAAATAAGTGTTTCTAAAGTCAAAAGTGTATTAAAATTGATAAATCAAGCAAAGCAATGGCTTCTAAAAATATTGTACCTATTAGTTCTCTACAACCCCTTGTTGTAGATATAGAGCACATTCCATTAGGCGATATAGACTTAAAGATTACGTACGATTCACAGAATTCAACCTTCTTGAGCTCCTTTGCTGAGCCAAGAAAAATCCATAGATGATGCGATGAAGTTTTTATCTAAGTCCAAATTTACCAAGATATGTTTTCCTCGGACCTTTCGGTGCCCGGGAAGTAATTAGATACGTCATCCATGTTATTTTTCTTGATTGAGAGCCATCATAAACCTCGAAAGGAAATATTATTTATCATTATTTCTTGAGTCAATTAATCGAGATGTTGTAGATACGACGGACATTAAATCCCTTTATCCATAGAGGCCCTCGGTCAATTATATTTGAATCTGGACTTCCCCCAAGAGGTTCCATATATTTCAAAGCCTTCCATCTTTGCTTCTATAGAAATTCCCAAGATAAATCCTCCATACCCTTACGCAAAATTCTCTGAAAAGGAAAAGACATATCATCTCCATGTTGTCTTTCATTGCGCTACTATACAAATGAGCATGTTGATGTTTCAATATTAGGTTTTTTATGTCTACTTTCACACTGTTGACCTCCTGCTACCATTTTTAGTTTGCCCAATGCCTTCTTGACAATATCCATGAACAATTGGCCAAAATTCCTTGAAGGTGTTTTCAAGTATTCGTCATTACTATTCCACATGTTCTTATAATTCTCGAGTCACGAGAAATTCAATATAAACCTTGAAGCTTGGTGTGGGAGGAAATCCACAATTAGTCATATTTTGGTCTTCCTTGATAAGGAAAGATTCCAATGAGTTCACTTATTCATATTTCTTGATTATTCATTCATCCCATGGTAAATTAAGTGAGAACGAAGCAAACGGCCAAAATTAGTGAATAAATTAAAAATTTCTTGTAGATGACGAGCATAATAGGACAAGTGATTGGTACTTGTACAAAAATCACCATGAAATATTAGTATATGGATCAAGTCTGGTTCCATATAAAAGTTTGCCTAGATACCTCCCAATAGAGGTTATTTTCCCTTGAATACATAAGGCGGATTCTTAATTCGGATGCAATTAATTTTTTAGTAGCAAAGAAGAAAACATAATTCAAATTGAAGAATCGGGTTGGCCTTTTTATACGTAACAATAGAGATGCGAGGTCTGAGGCTGAAAAACATTTGTAGAGTTCCAGTTCGGCCCAGTTTCCTATGGTGTTATGATCCCCTTGGATTTATTAGTAAAATGAGAGTTAAATGAAAATTGACTCTATATACATGTGAAGAGAAAACGAGAGATAGATAAATTCTCAATCAATACGGAATGGTTGGAGAATACCTTGAGTAGAGGTAAGAAGCAAGTGATACTAGTCAAACTTTGTAAACTGCAGCCCAAGAAGACAATGTGAAAGCAGTAAGGATCCTATACGTGGAGACTACAATAGAGACCAAGTTTAAATTGAGATACGAGTAAAAAGACAAAAGTTAAATCCTACTAATAAAGAAGTAGAAACAATAGAGGTGATTGATACGAAGTACGTAAAATTCAATGCACCTCTTGCAATAATTGAAGAACAACAACCTACTAAGCAAAGACTCAACTCATTCAAAAGTAGCATAGTATGGAAGTTTCTTCATCGTATAAAACCGACGAGAAAAAGGACATGGATATCAGAAAGATACAAAGAAATCAAATCCAAATAAAGAAATTAAGAGAAAATATATTCCCAATATTTGAAACAAACTCACAGTATCTAGATTAGGCTACTTTCAGCCTTTGAATATAAGAATAAAAATATACAGATGACATTTCTTCAACCTATAGTTTAGACTCCTAAGTCATCTTCGATTACAAAAAAAATAGATTTCGAAGTCTTCACCTAGGATGTTCATCTTGGACCAAATTGAGTTTCATAAGCGAGGCAAGGGAGATGATTTATTCTATAATGACCACCAAGGCCATGTGTGCACGAAGTACCAAAATACTCTTGTAAATATCAAATATCAACTTAGAATTAGAAAAGGCATATTCACGAGGAAAATACACTAGAATTAAATCCTTGGAAGAGCTAGTAATTGAAGTAGGATGATCCTAAAAATGTAAAAGTTGTAGAGGATTTGATCAAGAAGAAAAATGAAGACATTGATGCATTAAAGAAAGCAAACTAAAACTACCCCTTACATAACATCCTGAGAAGCTAAGGAAGTCATACAAATTACTAATCGAGAAAGATGAGATGATGAATCTCATTTCACAGGTTAAGCCTTAGATAAAGGAAATGAAATGAAATGAGCAAGTTGGTAAAGAGGAAGAGGATAAATAAGAATAAATTCCGGTCATAGTGATTCTGTAGTTACTCTTGATGTACCTTCTACACTATATGAATCAGCACCTACAATATCCATGGCCTCTGACATTACATGTCACTTCATCAACCACTTCAGCCACAAAATCTTCAACAACAACATCCAGTGACATTCGATGAAATAGAAAATTGGTAAAATCATCACCGGGACATGTCTAGTCGGACCAATGAGATAAATAGACTTAAAGAACAACTTAAAATTCTTGAAGATGAAAAGAAAATTGCCAAGAAATAATGCATAAGAATGAAAAGACAAAAAAGAACCAACAAATTAAATGAGCGAGTTGAAAAAGTTAGAAAAAATAACGAAGGAACCAATGGCACCTATCAAGGAACAATTGTGGTCCAATATCATTGAATCTGTCAATGATATTTGGCCATATATAGGTCATACTATGAGCAAAAGATTTAGTAAAATAAAAAAAGAGAAGCAATCCAAAAAATCAAGAAAACGCGAGAAACACGAAGAAGCTGCGGAAATCATCAAATTTCTAAATTCTAAGAACACACAAGAGGTGGAAGAAACTGGAAATAATGACAAAACGGAAACCATCCTAGAAATTAGGAAGGAAATTTATACGAAGAATTTGATGATACGGTTAGAAATGCCGAACATGGAGATTTATCACAAGGTTCATGATCAATTTTGATGTTCTAAGGCAAAAGGCCTTCCCAATCCTCTAGTTATTAATGATGGATTAATGAGCCGGGATGATTATGATAAAAAGATAAGAGTGTTTTGCAAGAGAAAGTGAGCAAATTCAGCACGGGGAATCCCACTAGGGAAGGTACTTTACAAAATCTTTGAGAATTTGTTCTACCTACACCATGAGGTAAAACACATATTTATCAACAAGCCTACATCCTCAAAATACAAAGTGATGAGAATTTTAGGAGGATGATGAAGATAAAATTGCTAGAGGATGAACTTTGGGAAAATTTGTCGGTTATTGTGAAATCGAGTGTAGTAAACTTCTTGTTAAGAACGGTCGTGTTGTTTTCCCATTTACGATTCTGAGTATCGGTGAAAAGTATCATGATAAAAAGAGTATCGGATGAAAGAATGTTAGTTCAAAGTCAAAGTTTAAAAGTCAAAAGAAGAATTACAAAGCGAGAGATGAATTTGCCGACATAAGGGACACTTCAACGGCCGGTACAATTCGTTGAACAACAAAGAGAGAAAGAAGTAAAAAAATGAAAACAACAAACAAGTTATTTCAATAAAAAATGGACAACTAGCATTAGTTAGAAAACTTTCATTATCTTCTTGCATGAAGATATTTCTTTTCCATGAATAATTCCTAATTTTGTTTTAGGATATTTTGTAAATATTTTTGTATAAATACTTCTCATTTAGAAGTATTGAGGGTGGATGAATTGTTGAAAATTTCTATAGTTGTACTATTTTGAACCTAAGGGTGATTGTACCAATTTCAAGTCAACAAAAGTAGTTAAAGCAATAAAGCATCATATTAGAGGATTCATGTGTTGAGCCCTCTGATGAAGTATTTTCACTTGTTTTCTTGTTAATTTCTTATGTTTTTCATCAATACTTGAATGTTGTTCTAAATCTAAATGATCATCCCAGGAATTTTTATTTTAGAATATGTTAAAAAAACTTTGTTTTTATTGATTTTTCATTTATATGTTTCTTGATATCTAAACTAAGGAACCTTAATTTCTCCCTAGTTTCAATTGACCTACTTGTCTTTTCACTCATAATCTGGTTGATAAGCCTTAATTGCTCTTTACCCGATTAAAACCATTTTCACCATCAACCTTGATGATCTGAAGTAACTTCGACTATCTTGCCACGTAAACCTTTCCTTTAGAGCTTGATGTTGATACATTGCTGTACCAATGAATCCATTATCTAATGGAATACGGACCATCATCACCAGGCCATTGAATTTCTTGCCAAATCAATCAAAATCAAAACTATTTATCACCATCATAACAACACAGCCTAAAGTATTCTAATCAACAAAAGACTCTAAATCATATGGAGAGCCTCTACAGCATTAGAAGGCCTGAATCCTGGTAAAGCAGGATTTATGCTGAATTTTACCCTCATTATTCTTCAAACTAAGTGAAATCTCATAACTCTAGAATTATTGGAAACGACAAAAAAATAGGCACATCACAGAACTAACCAATCCTGAATTTAAATGTATAAGGATGTATTTTACTTATCTTTTTCACCTTAGGAATTGTTTTAAAAGGGGTTGAGTATATTTTCATTAAAAAAGCGTAATTCTGGCTTCCGGAAAAGGGATCTACTATATTAGGTCCAATCTAGATCCACAACCTACTATCCATAGGTAGATAATCTTATAGCGGAAATTGGAAAGAAAAGAAAAAAAGTCGAGTTTAGGTAATAAAAATTAATTTATCAAAGAAAATTCTCTTCCAAATAAACTATCAAGTTTACGGCGCATTGAGTTTGATCTAGCTTTTGAAAAATTTGTTCGAACTAAATTAGAAAGTGACATACATAATACGTAATAGATCATGATTTCATTTCATTCATTGAAACTAAGAAGGAAACTATTTTAGTTGATTATGATCAAAGATTTTTGAAGTATATGATAAACTTGATGCTATAAGCACAGCTTTGTTTAAAAAGAAATTGATGAAGCCTATTTGCTCATTCAGTTGAATTGACTAAGTTATCGACCTATACCCCTAAACCTTCTACTGTCATTTAGATACCATTATTTTAGAATACGCCAGGTTCATCATTATTTACTACCACTTCATCCATTGTTTCCACCACACTTCATTCCATGATTCTTTTTGCCAAGATTCCACTTCAACCTAGAATTTACGTTGTTTTTTCCATTACATCATTCTCATTTCCAAGCACCTCTTCTAGCATCCCAACTTCATCTTCTAGTATCTCAACCACATTTGAAAGTACATCTCTTCCAATATCCCAATCTCATCTGCAAGTGCTTTAACTACATCCACAAGTACCCAAGTTCTACACCAAAAATTACTTCAAACACCTCTAGTCAAGCTAGAATCCAAGCCATGGCTTCAAGATATACCCCATTCATCCTACAAGCCCCTCTAAATTCCATGCCCCAAGATTATCAAAAGAAAATCCCTCAATTTGATGGCTGCACAACAACATGTTAATAAAATGACAAACTACTTTGAATTGCTGAATTAGATGATCTTTTGATGTTCAAATGAGACTTTTTGCTCAAACTTTGGTAATGTCAAGAAGTGGTTTAAAGGTTTACTCTTTTGGTAGTATAGCTGATTTAGGCATTTTTTCATAGGATGTTCATTAATAGATGGGGAAAAAGAAGAATCCATTACAAATTTTATCTGAATTTGAAAATATAAAAAGATCACCAAATGAAATAGTCCAAGACTATTGTACAAGATATAATAATATTTATAATGAAATCATTGCTAATATTAAACCTCCTCTAGAATACGCCCTTATCAAATTCCCGATGGATTTGATGCCTGTCAACCTCTTAAAGAGATAAATCCAAAAACCTTAGAGTATATGCAAATCAATGCGCATAAATGAGAAGAAAACTTGATAGCAAAGAAACCTAGATTAAGAAATGAAAGGAGAGTGACAATAAAAGAGGAATCATCAACTTGATTTGAAAATAGATTACTTCGAAAAACATTAGAAAGAATGATGGATAAGTTAGATAACATGGAGAGGAAGCCACGGTCGATAACCAAAAACAAGGACCTCAAATTAGAAATCCCAATTTTCGGGAAAAACATGAACACTAGAAAATCTAGAGAATCGGCACGACCAAACAATAGAGACCACCTTTCCAAATTTATATGTTGAAATTTCTCACCAAAATGAAAATGATGAAGACACTCGGATCAATCTAATGGAATTAATGATGATAACACCATTTTTCTTACATAAGAAGAATAGGAGTTATATCAATTACAACAATTACAATTAGATTTTGGTGAGTCTTTTGATTACAAGCAAGGTTATGAGTTTTTCAATTATTAATTTCATAAGCAATATAACCTTAGGAGAGCGAAATGCAGAGCCTTCTACTAAGAAATGCCCAAACTCAAATAAAGAAGATAGTAGAGGCTCTCCTACTCAAGTTAAAATCCTCCCCTAGGGAAACCCAAGAAAACTCTAGTTCAACTCAAAAAAAATTCAAATCCTAATTAGAAAATTTAAGTCCCAAAATTTCACCTAGTCCTACAAATTGTCGACATAACGAATATTGTTGTTCAAACATCCATCAGATCCTCAAAAATCCGCTACTTCCAAGACAACAAATTCTATTAAAACAACAATTTCAGATCGAAACATCTACTATTGATCCAAAATCGATTTGATTCCTAAAACAACCAACGCAAAACAAGCAGTGAAACCAAAAAATCTACCAAAACTTTCATTGCATCTCAAATTGTGCTGAAAAGAAATTAAAAGAAGTAAAAAACGTTGGAAATACAAACATAAAATGAAAAAAAAAGCTGTAGGAAAATAAACCCACCCAAACTACGGTGCAAAAGAAATATTAATTGACTAGGAAAATCACAAGAACCATTCAACATCCAAGCTAAAATTGCCAAAGAAATTTGAAGATACCAATTCCTTTGGCAGATTTGGTAAAACATGACCTATACAAATCATATATCAGAGACTTTAAATATGAATGATGGAGAAGATTGAGTAAATTTGAGTGATGATCAACCAAAACTAATATTTAGTCTTGAAGTTAAAGGAAAACACCAAGGGAGGAGTACTTCCTCCTTTCTACATTAGCTTTACTATTCATGATTAGATTTTACATAATGCAATGCTAGATTAGAGACTCAAACAATTTGATGCCAAAGAAAATAATGGAAACCTTGAATTTAGACATCACTAGACCTTATAAAAATATATTCTCATTTTATTCGATGAAGTGAAATTTGTAGGCTTGATAAAATATTTATGTGTTACTTTAGTTCAATACCCTGGAAACTTATAGTCATTGATATTGTATTGGCATCCCTCCTAAGTATGGAATGTTGTTATCTTTCTCATGGGGAGCTAAACTTCGGGGATCTTTACAACTAGATATGTCTTGTACAGCAATATTAGTTTTTGGCCAACCCAAGAAACTTTATGAAAACATTAATGAAGTACATGGTTAGTAGTGTACAAAGACCTCAATATCCTATCTATTCTACACCTAGTTTGATGTGGCTTCCTTTATTTTATGAAATTCTAAAACTTGTTGGACATTGGGTTCAATGCTCCCCATGTGTTTCATGACATGGACTAACCACCTTGTGGATCCTAACTGCGCGGTGTAGCGAGACTAACGCCTAGCTGGTTTTGGTCTAATGGGAATTTTGATTCCAACGGTGGTATCGGAGCGATAGGTCTCGAGTTCAAAACTCACTGACGCTCGCGTTCGGGGGGGGTGTTGGACATTGGGTTCAACTCTCCCCGCGTGTTTTGCGACATGGACTAACCGCCTCTTGTGGATCCTAACTTTGGTGATTGTGAGAGACTAATGCCTACGGTTTGGTCTAACGACAATCGTGATTCCAATAAAACGAGGCATTGAGAACAAAACTAAACTAAAATAGAAAAAATAAAGCACGAGAAAGGGACAAATTTTTTTATGAATCAATGTGGCACCTAGATTTTGATGGATCAGTCAACAAATTAGGAGCGGGAGCAGGAGTTTGGATACATAACATGGAAAAAAATCATGTAGAAGGTCACACTTTTAGATTAAATTTCAAATGTACAAACAACATGCGTTGAATATGAAGCTCGATTTTAGGACCCATGATTTTAGAAATTTAGGAGCCAAAAGAGTGTCAATCATAGGTGACTCTGAGTTAATTGTGAAATAGATTAAGTATTAGTATATAATCCAAGATTAAGCCAATATAGAGAAATAGTTTTAGACACGATTAGTGAATTACTTGAATAGACTTGCTACAATTCCTAGAAAACGAGAACATACATGCACATATTTTAGCAACTTTTGCTAGTACATGTAATCTACCTTTTCAACCAAATCATAAATATACAAAAAGTTAAAACATAGTCTACAATACCGGATAATCTAAAATATTGGTAGATATTTTCTGAATAGTGAATTTATCATTTCATGAATCTTGGAAAATTTGAAGCGTAATATAGACAGTTGTATAGTAGATCAAACCATAGATAGTGGGATTGGCATAAACAATGTAGATGTAAGTAACTTAGATTTACTAAAGCCATAAATTTACTCAAGTAAAAATAGATAATTAGAAGGTAGAGATGAAGGTATGAGATGATGATTACGATACTTTAAACCCCATACAGAAAAACTTTTTACCTAAGGGATTAGCGCCTTTAGAGTATATTTTTTGATTCAAATGATGTTGCAAGAAAACCAAAAAATGGAACCATTAATATTTGATATTGAATAATGCAATATAGGAATAGGGTGAAACCTAAGGTGATAAGATTTTCAAAAGCCTTACCTCGAAATAAAAGTGAAATACATAGCTTTGTTGTTTAAGGAATTTGAGGATGTATTTGCATGGAGTTATGAGGAATTAAAATCTTATGACACTAATAATACAACAAAAAATAACTATAAAAGAAGATAAAAAACCTTTCAAATAGAAGCTTAGAAGAATCAATTAGTTTTAATGCCTTTAGCGAAAAGAGGTTAAGAGAGATTTCAAACCTAGTTCCCACTATGAAAAAGGCAATCAAACATTTGTTGATTTCGAATTTAAATAAAGTGTCCTTAAAAGATATCTACCCTCTCCCCAATATGGATCACATTTTACAAAGGGTGGTTAGTTCTTCCGGTTCATTGCTTGATGGATTCTCTGGAGTATAACGGTTACACCATTGACGAATAATCTAAAATTTGCTTTACCTCACTTGGGGTACTTTCATGTATGTGAAATGATTTTGGATTAATGAATGGGGAGCCACTTTTCAAAGAGCTATGGATATATATTTTGCAAAAAGAAATTCATATTTTTCTTGTGATCTATCTAGATGATATTACCGTGCTTTCAAATACTAACAATGAACATCTAGATCATCTCAAACAATTGTTTATAAAATGCGAAATTTTGTATTTCACAAATCATAAAGACTCTATTTGGACTTGAAGGGTACATTGTTAGGACATATCATATCTAAAAAGTGGGAATTAGGATAAATTTAACTAGAATATAGGCCATTCTAAACATTAGTCATCCTAGGAATATTAAAGAATTGCAGCTTTCTTAGGTAAAATCAATTTTCTCGGAAGATTCATTTCAAACTTAGAAGAAATAATTGGAGAACTCAATAACATGTTGAAAAAGACTCGGTACTTAAATGGAATGTGGAAGCTAAACAATCATTTGAATCAATCAAACAGATTTAACAAAAACACCAATCCTAATAAGTCTGATTTCAAAAGATTTCATTATTTTTCCCTTTGCTTGAGAACATACTATTGTTGCGATTTCACTGAGAAAAATATTCAGGGCTATGAAGCCAATTGCTTTTTTTCAGAAAATCACTTAAGAGATGCCACTTTATAGTATAACATAATGGAAAATCAGGCCCTAGCTTTAGTAAAGGCCATCAAATATTTTCCCAAATTATTACATCTTATATTCACATATCATTGCTTATATTCCAAATTCGGTTGTGAAGGAAATTAGAGTCGAGAATAGGCATGATGGTAATAGAGGCAAATGGATTGCCACCATTTTGAAAATATGACATAGAAATTAAGCCCACTAAATTCATTAAAGGTCATGGTCTAGCCAATCTCGTAATTTGAATCAAATTTTCATGCTTTAGATATAAATTTTATTTGTAATTAGATGATACGGGAAGAGATGGTGACTCCGGAGATCAGTGAAGCCTTTTCCAAACTCACCATGGTATGCGGATATTATATTTGTATTACTAAATTACAAGCTCATCCTGGAATATCAAGAACTAAAGCTAGATTTTAAAGTTAAAGTGATCTAGATTTATGAAGGAATGCAACGGAGATACATGTAACCATAAATACAAATATGCAACGTAAATAACTTACTTCATTTCGTTAATATCAAAGAACTAAAATTTTCTTACGGGAAAAAGAATAGAAATGAACTAACTAGAACACTTTGGTAGCTTATCTCCAAGAAGAGATGCTTAGCGACTGAGGCCTTTGAACTAAGTTACAATGAGGCTTTAGGGCCTATTTATTGTTATAAATAATGGAAAAACATAAACATTCAAAACCTAACACTAGGAGATGAAACGCCAAAACTATGGGCCCCGTTTGGGTAAATTAGTGTTTCAACTTCTGAGAATAACTTTGGCATACGATCTCCATTTGATGCGCTCAATAGCTCATTAGAAAGATATACGAGGTAAAAAATTTGTGCAAGAAAGATAGACTCTTTCGCTCTTGATTTCTAAGAAACATCGTCTGGGGCCTCAAAATGGCTCTGGAAGTTAAGTTAGCTTGTCAAAAATAGTAAGTTGTGTTGAAACTAAAAAACTAAAGAAGGCAAATGATGGGGCCCCAAGTGGAATAGGTGGGTGGCCACCAATATCCACCTAGATAATTCCTCCCCCCCTTAGGAAGCAATGGTCCTCATTGCGTTGAGTTCCCCATGAGATGAAACTTCTGCGAACTTGGTCCCCTCGTGAACCACTTGCCTTGGTGCAAAAGTTGGCCGAGATTTGACAACTTTGATGTAGTTGGATCTTGTTGGCAAGTTTTCTTGATTTTCATGTCCATGATACAATCTATGGTGTTGTTATGTAGTACGGGTTTAAATCTATTGTTGTGATTTTTTTTGCAATGTCGAGTGTCTAGTAGAGGTGGGAAGTAGGAATGAAGGTGGTCCACATTGAATACTAGGTGCGGACCAAGGAATGGTGGAATGCGAGCTCGAAGGCATTGTTACCTAACTTGCTGGTGATGGTGTATGACCCATGTATGTATCCCGTTTCGGGGATATCTCAAAAACACAGCAAACTCCAACCGGAGATTGATGGGAGGGCATTCTGGGATATGTCACCTCTAAAGAGTACAAGATCCGGATGCTACCGAGACCCTTTCAGTCTTGTCTAAGAGTAAAGAGAAAAACAAACTGAAGTGGTATAGAACTATAGCACTCAAACACAATAATATAAATATAAAGAGAATAAAACAACCTCACAGCAACCACGGCAACTATGAAAACTCAACCGAGAAAACATATAAAGAAAATGCGACCATTTTATTAATATGAGAAATGCAATAGTACAAAGAGGTGATCTTGCACGAGGCAAGTGAGAAAAACTCTCGAAATGACGAAATGGATGCTCTACGGTGCATCCCGAGTTGTTGGAGAAATGTCATGTAGGCGCTCTTGTTTAGACGGCCCGAAGATTAGGGGATGATCCCCTTGCTGAAATGAGATGAAAATAAGCAAACCTCCTCTCATCAACAACCCTGTAAAGATCAAAAACCATTCCAAGAATGGTCAATCCCTAGAAACAACCGAGCGCACTCCCCGGTGAATTATGTTGGCCTCCCGGAAAACACGGTCGTGCCGGATAAAAACGGCTAAAATACATACATCCAAAAACCTCGCCAAAAACCTACGACGAAAAGGTGACCCTGCGCTCGAAATCTCGGTGAAATCACTGCGAGAAACCCCAATCACAGCTCCACCACAAGGAATTGCGTCCTCTCCTAGTGGCTCCAACGCCGGTCTCTCTAAGCTCGACTCCACAACAAAACCCAAACAATGAAATAACTCACAAAACACTAAAAAACAAACCTTGCCCGAGAAGCGGTACTAGAAGTCCCGGAGCTAAGGGTGAGATCTGCACGGAGACACTTGGTGCACTAAATAGTTACTGCGGATAGGCTAAGCAGCCGGTGTGCGAAAAAGACCAAAGTCTCACTCCAAAATCCAACAAATCCAGAATGATCCAAATGAGGAGGCTCCTCCCTATATTATAGCATTGGTTTCCCTTCAAAACCCATCGTAATCTCTCTCCACGTCCTCATCCTTATCTGTGCAAAATCTTCTAGAGTGCACATAGGCTTCCACTTCTCTACGTGGTATTTGCAGCCCCCTTGGCTCCCCCCTTAAGTCACAACGTTATGCTTCTAGGAAGGTGTTTTATTCGATCTAAGTGAGTTAGACCCTCTTTACTTATTGCAAAATGTGCACGGGTCCTAGATGTGCCTCTGAGCCTCTCGGCCTCTGCATCACCACGATATGAAGGGATCTCTCAATGCCGGGATCCCAAATTGTTCTCTCGCCAACGAACGATCCTCTCGGATCCCATCGCCACCCTAGCCAATAATCGCCTAGGATCCGCCCGGCTCGGACTCATTGCCTCGGCTGTGACCAATGCTCTAAGAGGGTGAGGGCCATGACCTATGTTGTCTTATCTATGAGGCTTGTGTAAGGCTTTGTCCCATCCAAGCTGCGTACCAAATCATCACCTCTCTCCAATCCAAGTTCGACTCAATCCCATGTTGATCTGCTCGAAATCGGGATGGAGTTACGAAGAAATGACGACTGTGTCCCCCTGCCGAGTGGGATGCGTAACATCTGCTATGTCGAATTTTGCTCTGTTTACTCTGAGAATACCATACCATCAAAGAGGGTACCAACTCATGATCTCCCGCCGGAGTCCATCTGGACGAATAATCCGATGTAGCAACAACAACGGCATATGGAACACGCACAGTGTGTTGTCGCCGACCCGTAATCAACTCCTCTGCTTTCCCTTTCTTCCAACGAAATTTTCCTATAGAAGGAAGCCCCTCTCTCTATAATGGGCTAAAGTGGGCAAGATATGCTACAAGCTCCATCGATGTACTCCTAGAGAGTGCTACCCACTAAAAACCACTTGCCCAGCTTCTGGCCGGGCGGCGGGTAGATATATCTATGCCTCATCCTTGTGTCGACCCACATATGGATGCTCCACCATATCCAACGGCTCTGCTCTGCCCTCTCCTACGGGGAAGTCCCATCAACCTCCAACACCTCTAGAGGATATGGATCTACAACGTACGTCACGTACTCGATATCGATACATCCCGACGCTCCTCCTCAATGGATGACCATGCGATTAGCCACATATCCATCACGGACTCGATGTGAGCCTCCATCGGCTCTCCCAAAAAGGACTATCATGCATGATGTGCATAGCATCCTCCTCTAATGACTCGAAGCTCCATCATATACAACTGCGGCTAGATTGTCTAGTGTCTCATTCCCGAGCATCTCCCATAGAGTCACATTTTGCTCACCACATGCGGAATGCAACTCCGATCTACTATCTCACCTCTACGTATTTGCTCTCGCTCCCTAGAAGCGACCTCGAAACGTCTTATGCACTCATATGAAGAAGAGTCCTCACCCTGGCATACGGAAAGGGAATGCCCTCTGTTCTACCTTGCCACCTCATCTACATTGAATATGCCATCCACCCTCTCGATGAAGTGTCGTCTGATAATACGTATTCTAGACGCATCTTTAGGATGCTACCTCTACTAAACCTAGTATCCTGCGCTTTCATGCATGATCTCAACATGCCATGAGGAAAAACGATGCATATCTCCCCTCATGTTGCTCACACCGGAGTGTAGGCTCGGCGATGGCCAGATGTGCCACACCAAATGATCATCTCATCCCTAACTTTTGGTCATCAACTTGTTAGATCTTTAATTAAGCGAGGGGGGGTAGATGAGTTTAATACATACATAAGCTTTTTAAAATTTTCACAAACTTATTTACGGCTTAATATGTGAGTCTTAAAATGTTGCGGTCAATATTAAATTAGTGTGATACCATACTTATGTGAGAGTATCAAACAATTAAACGAATTGAAAGAATCACATCAACACACGGGAAACACACATAGAGAGAGCGAGATGTAAGTGGAAACCCATAAAGGAGAAAACACATCTTATTATTGTTGTGATGCAAGGAAGCTCAACTCCCTCTCACTACTATTTTTGCAAGAACCAGCCTACGGGAGGCTCCAACCTTAGTCGGCTGGCGACATCTATCAAGCTTCAACATTAGGAAGCTTAACTTCCTCAAGTTATTAAAAAAATGTTTGCTAATTTACCTCGGATATCGTACATTCTGTGGCATCTCTTTCTACTCTACTTCTCTTAATCTTCTCTGTCTCACTCTTCTATACTCTGCACATTCTCTATTTCTCTCTCTCTCTCTCTCCATCTCTTCATATCAATGTGATATTATATATATATAGAGTTCATCACATGACTCTTTACATTCCTCGGGGAATTTGAAGTGAATAGTCTTGACCTTTTGACTTCTATCTTCTCATTCCTTTATCCAACTCCATTTAAAATTATAATAATATGTACAAATTTCATGATATGGTAGGATGTTTCTTCCTTAGGATACTTGCCTTTGCATCACAAACAATATAAATATTTACATTTACATTTTTTAGTTATGCATCTCCCAATATCATTGACTCCTTTTCTAAACCTTGGCTTCTTTTGGATTTTTCTCTTCTCTTTTTGTAGTTGAGTATTTGTTCTATATCTTGGTTCACCTCTATGTCTATTTTTCTATTCTTGTGCCATTATTTTGACTACATATATAAGCACTTTTCGGGTTTTATTCTCAAATTCATATGAATGCGGGTGATGTCTGTTCATTACCATTTGTTCTCGGGCTACTTTGTCTACATTATCTGTTCATATATATATATATATGAGTTTAAACATATTGTTGAAACTCACATTACGATTTCGGTTCACTCTTTCCCTGTACCATTTTCGCATACTTGTCTCTAGCTCTTTCGTTCTTACTGAGGCTCTTATAATAAACCCAATCTTATGACTTTAGCACGGTATATAAAAATATATCATCGTGTATGTATATTCCCGATTCAAACTATTAATAAACTATGCCTTTTGTTTAGCGCCCAACATATATATGGTCACGGTTTATAACCTTTGGCTCTCGGCCCACAAAGGTTATTCAACGCATATCCAATTTCTTCATAATATGTTGGTCTATATTACATACTCTTGAGACCAACAATAATTTCTCACACATTTCACATATGTTAATATATATGGCGCTTTCAATATTATAATGAACCCTTTGGTTTAATCAACTCTCGGCCTCTTCAAAACTATGGTTAAACCATAATAAAAAACGGAGTGTATAATATTTTAGATTAATATTCAAATATTAATCTGCGTTAATCTATGTTAATCCACCATATTAAACCTTCATATTAATCGATGCATATTATATACATGATACGTAGACCCACTTTTTAATAGTTTTCTTCAATTGATGATTGTAACGCATATGTAGCGACACTTATCAGCGGATATCACTACGTGAATGCCTGAACAATAGCACGCCAATATACCTGTCAAATCCGCAGCGCCCATCCATTGTTATTACATTTACCTCATTTCAATTGATCCAGCGGATATCGCACTGCTTCAGATACCTGAAAGATAATCTGCTTGATAAACGCCTGATGAAGTGGATTTTGCAACCTTTGTTAAGGAGACGTGTCGCCTTTTCTATGGAATCACTCCCAACCTTTTGAATACCATTTTGTTAGACTCCTATACCAATAGGTGTCATGTTTCATGATTGACTTGATGGGCTATATAATATGTTCATACCTTTCCTTGTTGTAAACGTTTTCCATATTATCAAAAAATTCAAAAAAAATAAAAAATGTAAAGAGGGTATACCCTAAAGAAAAATTAAAGGGTGAAAAAGAATAAAAATGGCCAAAAAAGTAAAAGAATATGAACCCCACCAAAAGAAAGGCCAGAGGAAAGTGTGCAAGTCTAAATGCCTCTTTTTACTCTTATGTAATAAACAAAATTAATTTGTGCAACTTGTATTCTATGCCACAATTTATGAACGAGTCAAAAAACGGTTTTAAGCTTGGCTAGTTCATCTTTCAATTTGATGTTTTAGAGATAGAGAATAAAATGCGAACAGCGGTTTAATCTTGGCGAGATAAGTAGTTAGGTAAGAGTAAATAAAAGGAGCTCAACGGTTGTCGAGCCCTTGGATGTAATAAGGTTAAGAATTAGATAGATTTCCTCATGTAAAAGAAAAAAGTGTGATAAGGGTTTGAGTCTAAGTACACCCTAATGAAGAAGAAAAAATGGTAGAGTAAAGTAGGTAGGGTAGGTAGATGATGTTGCGGAAGTACAAGTGATGGATAATGACTCTAAATGTGCTAAATATTTCTTTCATCACAAGTGCAAGGCATAACTATCTTTTGGAAGAATTTCAAGCAAAGTCAAAATTATTAACTTCCCTTCTCATTTTTCCCTAAAAATTTCACTAATTTCCCCCTAAGTACTAAGGCATTTGAAAATAAAAGTGGCTCAAGGCATTTCCTTGACTTTTGGAGGGACCGGACCCTCGGCCAGAGTAATTGGAAAAGCCTAGTACCAAGCATCCATCATGACATTCATTCACCTCTAAAAAAAATCTTTCTAAATGGAAATCCCATTTTACTTAGGAAAATTATGCAATATGTCATAAAAACCCTATTCATAAAAAGCATAAGTGAAATACATTACCTTAATGTCTTATACTTAGCGCTTCATTCATTTTCCATATTAATTCTAACTTATGTATTATTCCCTATAGAAATGACCTTCTCCTATTATATATAACTCCTTTTTTATAGAATACCCAAAAAAACCATTTACTATAATTTTAGCCAAAGTATTTAATCCCCACATATTTTAAAAATTAAACACCCTCATCATACTCCCTTTGGCTAAAATATACCTTTAATATTAAATCCCGCCCCCTATGGTAATTAGATTAATCGATTTAATTATTATATAATAAAAATACATTGAAAAATAGTCAAAACATGTTTTATTGCGTGTTTTAAAACAAAAATAATCATTTCCCATTCACTTTTCCGCGTTTTTTTATAAAGGAATTAATTAATCCTCCATGATTAATTAATAACCTAACTCTACCAATCAAATTCCCCAGATGAGATTAATTAATGTTTAATTGCATCGGGCCTCCGTATTAAATCCCCATCACTTCCACGTCTCGGCCCGTCGTTCGATCAACCCAGCATACGAGATCGAAGGTTATTAACAATATCGCTAGCCATCCGTGTCCAAATAATAACGCGCGATGGCCAGGCGGCTTTCCAACCGTACCATGCCCACGCGTCGTTCATCACATGGAATCACTTTGCCCCTCCGCTCAAAACCACCTTTCCCCAAAAGCCGGTGCGATGGAAACCCTCGCTGCCTTACCGCCTGCCTCTAGTGACTCATCCCTCGTACACCTTAACATCATCCATTAAATAAATAAAAAACCGTCACCCTTTGGACTTTGTGAATAAACAATTCTATCCATGTCATTTCGTTATTCGTAGAGAACGACCACGATCCCATGTAAAAATTTCAAAACAAACATCGAGCGCCATCAGCGTATTTTCTTGAAGGAAATTGCCGGACCCATTAATCGAGTTCACCTACCATAGCCTATACTTTGTTTAATCATTCATTTCCAAAAAACGGTATTTACCTCAATTCTCGTTTAAAACTGCGAAATCCTAGCTTGTGTTTTTAAATTACGAACGAAATATAGGAAACGAGTTCAATTTGGTCTTTTTCAAATCCCCAAAGCTGTAATTGCATTCCCAAAGTTTGTGCTTGTGTTCGTTTTTCATCAAAACTCAAAATTTCCATTCTTGAATCTGAAGAACCGAGAAATGGAGATTCCCATGGCCACGAATGTTGCGCCTGAATGCCCCTCACGAGAAATTTAGATTATGTTCCTTTAGTAGGCAATTTCCAAATTAAAGACCTAGTTCTTAGTGAAAATCCTCTTGAATATTTTGCTCACTATGAGAGATAATTACTTGAAAGGGATTGCGACATTTTTTGGACTATGGGAATCCAATTTTCCTATACCTTCTCCCCTCGATCCATATTTTCACGAGATAATACATTTCTTCCATGCCAACTATGATCCTAATCTAGAAGCGATTTTATAAGTCAAGCAGTCCTTTTCATAATAGCTGCTCGGTCGATAAATGAAATCTTGATTTCAACTTGGTCAAGCCCTCACTCCCATGTCCATGGGAGAATTATGAGAAGTACGCAATTTGTCCCATTAAGAGTTAAATGTGCATTTTGTCAAACCTTCATGTTGCAGATCATCGGCCCAAGAGCCCTCCCCCTATGGTTATACTTTTTTTTCACTAATGTAGGTAGGCTTATTACGGAATATGATATCCTCTATCATGGATTTCAATATTAGTGAATATGTTGATCAATTAACCCTAGTATTGTTGTCTATATTTACCCACCTGGACAACTCCTATTGTCAAGTATGATTTTTTCTTCCTACATTAGCTGATAAAATCCATGATCAGTTCATGAGATTTGAGAATGAAAAGTATTCAAATACTCTTATGTTATATATCATCTCATGATTTACTACCAATCGAGAAAGTTTCCCTTTCCATGTTTGAAAACTTGATGCAAAAATCTAGTGCGATATTTAGTCTGCCATCACCCATAATTCCTCTACATTCTCCTTACTCGTAGACATATTGACCTATTTGTACACCACGCAACCACTTTGTTAATTGGAGTTTCCCCTCCCCTAGAGTCAATAATGAAATCAAGAAAATTCTCTTTGACTCTCAAAGCAATATAGGGTAGGTGGTAGTGCGGCAATGCGATCACACTAAAATCAGAATTTATGGATGTGAATTGTGCCCATTCAAGTTGCCAAAATATTTCCCAATGAGACTCTTTGCGTTAGGTATTTCGGGAGATGATTAATTCGGATATAGTTCATTTCTACAATGCAAAGAAAAAGGCTCAACTCGGGATCAAGAGTCAATTAGGTCCCTTTGTTTGTAACTCTAGAGATCTTTGAAGAAGTAGAAAGAATCTTAGAAGAATATCTCGGACTACAAAAAAGTTTTTCTAACGGTGCCTTATGACCCAAATAGCTTTATGTTTGTGATAGAAGGACAAAGAATAAATTGTCACCATATATTCATAATAGAATCCCGAAATTGAAAAATATGCCAATATGGATGAATGGATGGAAGGAAAATTGGTGGAACGGAATAGTGAGAAAGTCAACATTGAAAATGTAATGAAGACCTTGAGAAAATACTTGACCTAGACTCTTTTGGATAGGTGTAGATACGAGGTATTGGTCCTTCTTCTGCGGGGACTTCGAGAAAAATTTATAGGATATTAGTGCATTGGCCACGGTGGAATCTAAAGGAAAAAGAAAAAGGAGCCTAACATACAAGTATTTGAAAAATTCACAATGGCAGGCAACCACGAGACTTCTAAAGAACGGATCAAGTACATATTCCCCCTATTGATTAATGAACTAGAAATTTCAATCTTATAAACTCCTCTTAATGTAGAAAAAGGAAAGAAAATAGATGCTAAAGCTGCTACCCATTTGTTGAGTGAATTTTCGGAACAACATGATTTAAAAAGACAAAAATTAAATCCTCTTCAGTAGAGATACACATTCGAGGCCCTTTGATAGTCAAGAAAACGATCAACAAACATGCACGAGTTAATTGAGACCTCTACTACTTTACGAGAGAAGAACACCCAAAGGCAACATAATGTTGAAATATCTTCTTTCAAACCACCGATTAAAGATGCGGGAGATATAAGAAGACATTTATCAATATAAAAGCCGAGAATGATCCACTAAGACTCAGGGTTTACAATAAATATTTGAAGATGGCTCCTAAGAATCAAGAAAGATTGATGTGACATGACATCCAACAAGGAAAAGATGGTAATGAGTCACTTCAAACCCCAAAGTACGAAGCTGACCTCAAATAGTTGTAGATTATATCAGAACAAATTTTGAAGTCTTGCAAAGGATATTCATCAGATTAGATCCCAGTTGAGTTACATAAGAAAAGCTTGGTGAAATGATTTATTCTACTCGATGGGTAAAGCAATGGCAACTCGGAGGATTCACAGGGATTCTTTGGAGAACACTAATGCCATGATTTCAGCTTGAAAAAACTTCTTCTTAGGCCAAAGACAACGGGATAAAGACATTGGAGGAAATAATTATTGGATTAGGTCATAATAAAAAGATGTCAAAGGTATAAAATCATTAATAAAAAAGAAATATGATGACATTGCGGCCTTTGAAAAAAGCGTTGAAATTACCTGACCTCAAGACATCCACAAAGCTGAAGATATGATAAAGAAAAATTAGAAGAAGAAATGATGGACTTGATTTTGAAGCCGATGAGAAACTAAATGAAATAGAAAAACGTGAATAGGCATTAAAGAACAAACATTCTACTATTCCGGCATCAACAATAGGAACAATTACGATTCACGGTACATCCACAACGGGACAACCAACAGGCTATCATAGGTAAAAACTTCCAATGAGTTGAAGAATTAATAAAGTCAATGAATGAATTGAAACTTCAAGTAACGAGAACTCGACACACAAAGTTACAGCTTACTAATTTAGAACGGAAGATATGATCTCTCAAAAATGAGTGGCGATAAAACAAAAGAGATCAAAAGATTAGAAAAATTGGTTAAAGCATTGGAAAATGATCTCACATTGGAGAAACCTTTAAAGGAAATAAATGAAATTCTTTGGGACAAAATTATCCAATCAATAAAGGATGTCTGGTCTTCAATTCAAATTATGTATGAACGAATGATTTAGTCAAATTGGCTATAGAGGAAGTTCAAAGTACAAGAGAAGAATTGGAAATAGGCACGAGGAAATAACTGATCAACTCATACAATTTCTAAACACTCAAAGAGCCGGACATAGGTGGGAGCAGGTGACCAGGGCAGGAAGCCAGAACAAACAAGAAGCCATGATTACACAGAGACTCTATCACACGGAAATCCCAAACTGGTACTCGAATATACAAGAAACATGCCTTAGAAAATTTGATATTTTATTGAATAAAAAAGTTGCAGTCCTATAGTTTCGGAAGGATAGACTAATGGACACGGAAAATTATGTTGAGAAATTAGATAAGTATCTTGACAGTCAAACAGTTCCTCAACTAGTTCATCATAAAAAGCTGACATTGCCTACGGAAAGAATCTTCATGAAAAATTGGAAATTTTATTTTATCTCGAGCATGAAGTAAAGAATTTGTTTCCAAATCAAGCCTAATTTCTTCGAGATATATTATGGTGATGAAAAAATGAGAAAACTTCAACGGACTAGAATACCGAGAAGATAAATGGTGGGATGAATTGTTAGAAATTTTGTAAAAATTTATCCTTACATGAAGTTTTTGATTAAATAAATCATGATAAAGGATAGGGAGGTCAAGATATATCTAGGTGAAAACAAAGAGTATCGGTAAAGCAAGGCAATTACAAAAAAATTGCGAGAATGACAGCAACGAGCTAAAACATAGGGCACTGCCTCTAGCACATTCTCAAAAGAAGGAAACAACACAACATCGGTTACTTTTTATCTTATCTACGGAACCATTTGTCTCTATTTTGTTGTAACTTATTCATGAGTCACCCTAGATTATATCTCAATTTGTTATGAGATATTTTTGATAATTTTCTGTATAAGTACTCCCTCAATTGGAGTATTGAGGGTGGATTCTTAAATTTGATGTAACGTGACTATTTTGGAATAAATTGTTGGAGAAATTTTGTGTGTATTTGGACAAGGAATTGATGCGAAGAATTTTCTCGGGATTCTTGTGTCAAACTACGGATCAATAAGCCTTCTTTCTCATATGTTTTGAAGTTTTATATTTTTTTATATATCAATGTGTTTCATTATACGAATGATTAACGAAAAGGAATAAATCGGAAAAGTGCTTAAGTGTAATCGATTTTAATCGTTCAGTATTCTAAATTTTTCTTATTGGTTTAAACGGTCGAATTCTTAATTTCTCTTGTTTTCTAGTTTAATCATTTTGATTATTTGGTAAAGAATTCTTAATTGCTCTTTATTATTAATCATGCAAGTTTCCCTCTTTCTAATATGGTGAAGGATTCTTAATTTCCCTTCATCTATTTTTGAAGCCATCCCATTTATTTTAGATCTTTTATTGTTCTCTATTTTGATTACCTTGCCATTTTGTGAAAACATCTTTTGTTGCGAAACATCCCGATGCAGCCAATTTTTGACTCCATTATCCAAATGGACTAAAACTACTCGGTCTTACCCTTGGCTATACTCAAATTCCATCACCAAACTCAATCAAAACCCCGAACTTTACAACTAGCCTAAGAAAAAAGCTAAATTTTACGAGAGAGAGCCCTCTCTGGGTACATATTAGCTGGGGTGCATTGCCTAAAGGGTGGTTGTGGTTACCTTGGACCCCTTTCCTCTTCCCTACAACTTCAGAAAATGCGAGTGATAACACCACCCATAGTGTAAAGGTGGTGCGATGAAAACCATAAACCACCTTCTTGTTCATTCTTCTTGGTTCCTCCCTTTTGGTTCGAGGTTTCCGCCTACCTTCGTGTTTAAAGTGGTCCTTTATTATTTGCAAGGTTCTCCTCCTCACACCGTTCTATTAACATAGTTCTTCGCGTTCCGCTACGGGTTAAAATGCCTTGAGTACGAGTTACACACTCCTTTTTGGCTCGGTTTGCTTTAAACCTTTTTCTTGACCATTTGTCTCACCTTATTTAATGGAATCACTCCGGATTCATTCCTTACTTAAGTACCTTGAAATTTGATTCTTATGTATTAGTGTTTTGTTCCTTCGGCCAGAACGTTAAGGGAATCCATTTGGCCCTCAACTGTACCAATTACATTCACCTTCAATATTTGCTGCATTTATGGGTTACGCTAACCATGATTTCACCAAATTGCTCATAATGTGCATCTAATTCACCTGCACATAGTTAACTAAACAGTTCCTTGGTTTTTCAACTGTGGAATGGAAATTTCTGGGCTGGAATTTAGTTCTCTGCTTTGAGAGCATTGATGCTTCAAAACTCATACTTCCAATCAAATATTCAACCCTACTATGCACTCAAATATTTCTTATATACATGTATAGAATCTTTATTAACCCTTGGGATTTCATTTCGCTATGGCACCCCCAACCAGTTCTCAACCTCGATCTCATTTTGCAGGTTATGCACAACAAAGTTTATAACTAAACCCTTCTTGTAAGTTTATACATACCCCAAAATCACAAACTTAGAAAAATACAAGGATACACATATGCAATTCTTGTATCAACAATATCCATAAAATATCGAAACCAATCCTTCTTCATACACAACTTAATTTACTCACACAACTGCCTCTGCTTCATGTTTGTTACTTTGCCTCATTGCTGGTTCAGGTAATCCTCCTTTGCCATCCACTTTTCCATCAATGACAATATTTCCAACAGTCTCCCCGTTTGGCATTGATGGCAATACTCTTCCTCTGTTTTTCCTTATAGAAGCCCCTTTTTTCTTTTTCTCCCCCTTTGACATCAATGGCAAAGGGTTACTCATTTCCTAGTTTGCTTTCTGCATTTCCTCTTTTTGAGATCTTGTGACCCTGCTGCTCTAAACTTTGGATTAAATCTAAAAATCTAACCTGAGGACCTGTCTCATGCTTTCCTTGCTGGCTGATCTCCCCCTAGAATGATATTTTCATTTATGTTCTCCCCTTGAAACTATGCTTTCTCTTTATATCAGAGAGTAGCATCTACAGATACTACCCCTAGTTTATCTCTCAAATATTGAAATGGTTCTCTAGCAAGAGGTTTGGTAAATATATCAATGCTCTGTTCTTTTGTTGGTACATATTCCCGCTGACTTTACTACTTTTGAGCCACTTGTTCTCGGAGAAAATGATACTTGATTGGAATATGTTTAGTTTTTTGAGTGAAACGCACAAGATTTTTAGATATACTTATAGCACTTGTATTATCACATTTGATTGAATGGATTTATAAATAGCACCTTCCTTATCTTGGAGGTTTGCTTCATCCACATGACTTGTGTACAACATGTTCTTGCTATATGTATTGCCTAGCCAGGCTTGAGAGAGATAGATGTTTGTTTTCTTGCTAAGCCATGCCACCGGACTTTCTCCCTAGATAGGCACCTCCACTTGTGCCTGTATTAAGCATTTGGCCCAATCTGCATACGTATCTTGTGGTAAACTTTTGCCTTTGAGATACCAAAGCCCATATAGTGTTGTTCCTTGTAAATATCTGAATATTCTTTTCTGCGCAAGAAAGGTGATTTTTGTCCCAGGTAACATGATATCTAGCCACTAGTCCTATTGCTAGCATGATGTACGGGTCTTGATCTTTGTCGAGATAAAGAACCTATCATGGATCTGTAGATTTTTTGATCTATATCAACGGATCCATCATCGACACATAGCATCCACGTCATGGGAGTTGACACGGAGTTTGTAGTCCTCCATTTTGAACTTTTTCAACATTTATTTTTAATTATTTTTCCTATGAGATGAATGTACATTGTCCTTTTGTTGAATTTGAAGTCCCCTAAGTAGAAACTAAGCTCTCCAATCATAGACATCTCAAACTACATTTTCATCTCATCGACAATCCTTTGCTAGTTCTTCTTTTGTTGCTTCCAAACATAATGTCGTCAACATACACACAAAAATCATGATTTGATTTTCATGAGCTTTATGTATATATTGTTGTCTACTCCACCTCTCTTAAAGCCTTGTTTTTGCAAATATTTATCTAGTCTTGAGTACCAAGCACGAGGAGCACATTTCGGTCCATATAGAGCCTTCTTCCAATCTGCACAATAGTCTTCTTTGTATGCATTTAATGAGAAGCCTTGGTTGTTCCATGTAGACTTCTTCTTCTAAGTCTCCATTCGAAAATGCATATTTTACATCCATTTGATATACCTTGAAGTTTTGGTAGCATGCAAATGCCGGGGAACATTTTGATAGCTTCCATTACGGCGTACGGGGAAAATGTTTCATCGTAATCAAGTCCTTCAATTTGTGAAGTATCCTTTGTAGGCAAGTACGGCTTTATTCATTACTGTCCTTCCTCATTCATTTTATTTTTGAATACCTATTTTGAGCCTATGACATTTTTCTCAGTAGGTCTAGGAACTAGTTCCCAGGTATTGTTCTTCTCAATTTGGTCCAATTCTTCATTCATAGCATTCACCCAACACTTGTTCTTGCTAGCTTCTTCAAACTTCTTTGGCTCTATTTGTGATAACATGGCTATGTATATACATTTTGTTCGGTTAGCTACCTTCTTGTCTGCACTCCTACATTATTGTCTCAATGATTTGGTCTTAGGATGGTTCTTTAGTGTGAAGTTTAAGTTCGGTTGAGTATCTTTTAAAGTGTCTTTCTTGCTCCATCATCATCTTGGTCCTCTTCTTCATGATTTTACGAATAGTTCTTCTTTGATCTTGTATCTCTTGTCTTGTTTGGGAGTTCTTCATCAAATCTTACATCAATAATTTCTACAATTTTTCGAAGAGCCTTGTTGTAGCATCGATATCCTTTACTTTTGGATGCATATCCTAGAAATTTTCCTTCATCTTCTCTTGCATCAAATTTCCCAAGATTTTCATCATTATTCTTTATGTAACACTTGCTTCCAAAAACTCTAAAGTGCTTGATTGATGCCGGTTTACCATGCCATAGTTCATAAGGTGTCTTGTCACTGTTAGGTCTTAAATGAGCTTTGTTTAGAATATGTCCTACTGTGTGTACAGCTTACTGCTTAAAAAGGTTTGAGTAATGTTACTCTCTTGCATCATAGCCTACGGCCATTTGTTGTATAGACTGTTTGTCTCTGCTACTCCATTCGTTCTTTAAAGGTGTCCTGCAATGGTAAATTTTTCTTTATCCCATGTTCATTACATAGGTCTGCAAAGTCATAATCTGTGAATTCACCTCCTCTGTACGATCGATACATTTTAGTTTGCATCCCGGTTGATTTGCTAATTCTTTGAATATCTTAAATTTTTCCACGATTAGCCACGATTTGTTCTTGAAGAAAAAGAAACCCATGTCATTTGGATAAATCTCATCTATTAGCATGAAATAGGATTCTCCACTTGGTGTCTTAGTTCTAGCCGGCTCACACGGGGTCCATGTGCACAGGCTGGAGCGGTCTTCTTGTTGATAGCTGATCTTTAGATTTAAAGGATGTGCGAGTCTGTTTCCCAATTGACAAGATTTGCATATGGTATTTGAAGCCTTTATTTCGGCATATCTACGACGGCTTTCTTCTTGCTTAGTACGATGATATGGTCCAAGTGAATGTCCCAATCTCCTATGCCATAACCATGACTCCTCAAGTTTGCTAATATGGCAGGCTTCATCCTCCTCTATCACTATGTACACATTACTCTCTGTTCGAACACTTTTGAGTAGATTCTTTCTGTTGTTCTTGATCGACTTCACAATCTTGTGCTCTAAAAGAACTTCATAGCCTTTGTCACACATTGTGTTGACACTCGGTAAGTTTTTTCTTTGACCCATCTACAAATAGTACATCTTGGAACTTTCCTACGCCATTGTCTATATCTTAGTGACCTTTTCCCGCGCCTTGATCTTACACGATTTATCATTGCCAAAAGTAACATTGCCGAGATTTCTTTTTCATCGGGAGTTATAAACTTGCTTTTGTCTCAGGTCATGTGTTTTGAGCAGCCATCCCAGATGCTGCGGCTTTTTAGGTCTTGAGCAGTTAAAGCCAAGTCACATTTATTCACCTTCTTTATCCACTAGAGGCATCCTTTTGTTTGGTATCCTTTGTGAGGTGATGAACTACATCTTCTTAGAGGACATTTGGAAGGTATATGTCCAACTTGATTGCATACACAACATTTGATCATAATTTTTGTAGAGTTATGAGTATGAACAAAATTTCTTTGATTCATAAACCTCCTTGAGGTGTTAAACATCAATCTTTGTCCATACTTTCTACACTCAATGATTTTATGTTAGGTCCCTATATCACTAGTATAGTCCCTTATTATTGTTAGTGTAACCCCCTTATTGTTATTATTGTACCCATACAACCCCATTTTTTTATTATTGTGCCCTTAAATTATTATTTTTAAGTGCATTAAGGATTACATTGTGGCTCACTAGGATTACATTATGGCCCCATGGAATCCTCTATATATGAAAGGAGGTTTTGTAGATTGTATCATCAAGAATTGTTCATTCATGTAATGTATTGGAGAGTTTCCCCCTCGAAGTGAATTATTTATAAGGCGTTGATATCCCTTTTCTTCTATTTTGGAGGCTGGTTACACAACATTTGGTATCGAGCTTTGGATTCTAGGGTTTTGCTGCTCCAAACAAGTCATCGTGGAATTTGCACTATAAAATTTTTTCTACGAAGCTTCAGAAGCTGAAATTTTTAGGGTGCGAAGCTGAAATTGTGAGGAAGTTTTTCTAAATGTTTTAGACCTTGGTTCGCAATATTTTCAGAGATATGATATGTGGAATTTAAGTCTTTTTTTCAGGCTCCTAAATAGGTCATCGTGGCATTTGCGCTATAAAACAATTTCTAAGAAGGTTCAGAATCTGAAATTCGTATGGCATGAAGCTGAAATCCTGAAGAAATTCTTCAAAAAATTTCAGAGCTTCGTTTACAATATTTTTGGAGATATGATCTGTGGAAAGGTATAGTGCTTTTCGGAGCTCTGAATTTCATCTCTCAAAAATTTGATCGTGGGAAAAGTTCAATAACTCTCTCTTTGGGCATCGGATTAGGTGCCATAAAAATTAGTTGCAAGTAAACGGACTAAAGTTTCTTGGCTATCAATTTCGAACGAGAAAGAACGAAAAAAGTGATGGCACTTAGCCAGAGTCGTACAGTTACTCTCTTGAACCGATCCAAAATTGGGTCATTGTGGGATATTGGAAATAAATTTGTCTTGAAGAATCCAAATCAGATCAAACCTGTGGAGTTTAAAAGACACTTTAGAAGGCTACTATAGAAGTTAATTTCAGAAATTGAAGATTCTAAATTACAGAGATAATTCAATTTCAATATAGATCTCCTCAAGCAAGAGCGTAAGGTGGTATGTTTTCTAGATTGCATAAGGAATGTATTTATGGAAAGAATCGAGTTGGATTAGTTCCAAAGGGCATATTGTAGAATAGATATTAGTGATGGATAGCCTAAAGAATTCAACTCCCATTAAGCCTTTATGAGCTCTCATGCAACTCATGACGAAGAATGGCAACATGACATATCAAAATTACAAGAAGCAAGTGCAACAAATTTAGTATCTCATAAAGAACAACAAAAAATGAAATGGAAGTTTTGAAGAAGGAACTGGAAACTAAGATGGATGGTTTAGAAGAGCACTGGAAGCTAAGATGAATGTTTTGGAAGTTAAGATGGATGGCATGGAAGTGGGCATGGAAGCTAAGATTGATGACATGGAAGCTAAGATCGATGAAAACATGAAAGACAACATGGAAAGCATGAAGAATGATCTAAAAGCATACATGGAAGGCTTGATGACAAGCTTAAAACAAGAAATGATTTCTAATGTTGGAAATATAGTAGAAGAACCTCATGATGAGAACAAAATAAATGTTAATCGTGATTTCTTAAACTATAATATTGGCGGGAAGAACCACCATATTCCAAAAATGGATATGAGGAAGTTTGATGGAAAGGATCCTGTAACATGGATACTACATATGGAGCAATAATTTTGATCTCCATAATGTGCAAAACACACAAAAGGTACATTTGGAACTTTACATTTAGAACAAAATACATTTGTATGGTATCGATGGCTTTGCTCCCGTAAAAAAATTGTCACTTGGTCAATTTTTACGGAGAAATAAATAGCACATTATGAGGATACAAAGAGCAACACCTTCTTTAGCAAATTGATAAATCTCAAACAAAAGGGTTTAGGGGGTAGCACATTGAGGACTTCCAAAAATTGAATATAAGGGTAGCGATATTCTAGAGGAACACGAGTTGATCTCTTCATAGGAACTTTAAAGGATAACATCCAACACTGAAGTTCACGTTTGTTCGATTCATTGGAGAAGGCATTCGGAGTTGGCAAGAAAAGTTGAATGTAAAATTATGGTGACAAGGAAGCCTACCACTCGGTTCTATAAAGAAGGACGTGTTGCTACGCTTAGATTTCCATGACCTACAAGGTTGACACCACAACAATTGGAAGAAAAAAAGAGCAAAAGAGCTTTGCTACGGTTAGTAATAACAAATACACTAAAGGTCATAAGTGTCTTTGAGAAGAAATTATTTTACATAGATTGTGAAGAGGAAGAAGAAAATGAACAAGAAGAGGATATACACCGGGAACCAACCTAGAAGAGGAAGAAATGAATCCGGTATATCGTGTAATGCCTTGTGAGGAATTACCACTCCTCGAACTCTCGAAGATAGAAGGACATATCAATAAGAAAAGGGTAATAGTGTTGATTGATTCGGGTAGCACCCATAATTTTATTCATTATAAGGTAGTCGAAATTAAATTGTTTCCTATACTGACACCGAGAATGTCAAGTGATGGTTGCAAATGGAGGAACTATAAATTGCTTTCTGGAAAATGCCATAATATCAACCTAACCATGGGGGAATATGTATTGACTAGTCCAATGCTTGCACCATTCTTAGGAGGTGTTGATGTTGTCTTGGGGTAATGGTTACAATCTTTTGGGACGGTAGCTTTTAATTTTCAAGAACTTTTCTTGAAATTTTTTTCAAAGGAAAGGAAGTCGAATTACGGGGTATTGCGGGAAGCCGAGGAAGGATAATAAGCTCTAATGTCATGACAAAGCTTCTAAAGAAAGAACAACGAGGCATAATTGCAATTATTCTCACTAGAAGTTCCAACATCAAAATCATCTATTCTGAGATCTCTGACAAGTCCTGGACAATCATTCCAAGGTGTTGAAACTCCCAAAGGACTCCACTATTCGTGATCATGATCATGCTATTCATTTGATTCCGGAAGTGTTCCTCCAAACATTAGGCCTTATAGATATCCTTACGTCCAAAGAAGCGAAATTGAACGTGGATTGTAGAAATGTTAGAGGCGGGTATAATTCAACCTAGTCAAAGTTCTTTCTACGCGCTGGCTGTTAGTATTGGTACACAAGAAGGATGGATCATGGCGAATGTGTATCTGTGGATTCTAGGGAGCTCAATAAGCTCACCATTAAAGATAAATTTCCCATTCTGACGATTGATGAATTATTGGATGAATTACATGGAGCAATTTATTTTACCAAGTTGGATCTTCTTTCGGATATCATCAAATTAGAATGAAGACGAAGATATTCCAAAAATAGCATTTCGAACTCATGAAGGTCATTATGAATTTTTGGTCATGCCTTTTGGCCTTACCAATGCACCTTCTACATTTCAAGGGTTGATGAATTCTATTTTCAAACCCTTCTTTAGAAAATTTGTGCTAGTATTTTTTGATGATATACAAATCTACGGCGGAGTCTTGGAAGGATCATGTTGGACATTGTGAGGGTGCTCAAAATATTGCGGGAGAAACAATTATATGAAAAAACATCCAAATGTTTCTTTGGAGTACAAGAGGTGGAATATCTGGGTCATATTGTATCTCACGAGGGTGTTAAAGTAGACCCTAACAAAATTAAAGCCATTAGGTAAAGGAAAGTCCCCATGACCATAAAGCGATTCATGAGGATTTCTTGGGTTAACAAGGTATTATCGCAAGTTTGTTAAGTATGGGAGAATAATGGCATTACCTCTAACAACATTATTGAAGGAAGATGCATTTTCATGGACTCTGAGCTTTGACTAAGGCCTTTGAACATCTTAAAGAGGCAATGTGCCTAGCACCGGTCTTAGCTGCGCCGGACTTCACAAAAACCTTTATCGTGGAGTGTGATGCCTCGAAATGGAGTGAATGTTTGTTTTAATGCGGGGAAGGAAGACCCATTTCTTTTGGAAGTCATCCAATCAAAGGAAAGTATTTACAAAAACCTATTTATGAGAAGGAAATGTTAGAAATGCGCATGCACTAAATAAATGGTGAACTTACCTAATGGGAAGACATGAGTAAACGGATCATGATAGTCTTAAACACTTTTTGGAACAAAGACCTATCTTTAGAAGAGCGACAAAAATGGGTCACAAAGATGTTCGGTTATGACTTTGAAATAATCTATAAAAAAGGAAAGCTTAATGTTGTTGCGGATGCACTCTCAAGAAAGAATGAAGAGGTGGAAGCATCGCTTTGCTCATTTCTATTATCCAACCCAGTTGGATAACGGGCACAAAGAGATGAATGGAAGAAGGACAAAAGATGTATGGACACTCATTCAAAAGTTGCAGCAAGATCCCTAGTACATACGATACATTTATTTGGAAAAAATATTCCTTATGGTACAAATATCGCTTATATCTTTGTAAGAATTCCCAACTAAAACAAAAAAATTCTTCTAAGTGCACACTTCTCCTTTAGGAGGACACTTGGGATTTTAAAAACTTACCACGGGGTGAAGAAAGATTTTTTTTGGGATGGCTAAATATGATATTCAAAAGTTTGTGACGGAAGGAATGTTTGGTTTGCCAACGGAATAAAGTTGAGACAATTAAGACCACGAGACTTCTACAACCTTTATCCATTCCAACTCAACGCCCCTTTGACCCAGTGTAACCCCTTATTGTGATTGTACCCTTGTAACCTCCATTTTGTTATTATTGTGCCCTTAAATTATTGTTAGGTCGGCTAGGATTACATTGTGGCCCACTAGGATTGTTATATGGCCCCATGGAATGCTATATAGAAAAGGAGGTTTGGTAGATTATCATCCAAGAATTGTTCATTCATGTAATGTATTTGAGGTTGCCCTCGAAGTGGCTTATTTCTAAGGCGTTGATATCTCTTTTCTTCTATTTTTTGTTGGTTACACAACATTTTGTGGCCAAATTCCTTACAATAAACGATAACCATAGAAGCTTTTGCATACCTAATGTAAGGTTGTCTTTTCCATTTGTTTGCTTGAGGCGAGTCTCTTCTTGTTTTCATCTTTTTGGTTTGAATTATTCCTCCTTGTATGACAATATGTAGCAATGTGTCATAGCTTGTGGCGAGACATAGCGGGTGGCATTTTTCATAGGAGGAAGACTCCTTTGATGGTTTCCAAATTTGACATACTCGGGGGTCTTAGTATTTGTATCACATGCTTAGCTACTAGTGGTTTCTTGATCTCTATCTTCTTTATTACATATTTCTTCTTTTGTAGGAATTGTTTGAGGTGCTTCATCATCCTTCTTTGCTTTTACAAAAAAATAATTTTTTAAAGTTTGTTTTCATTTTCTTTGGCACACTTGATTCTCCTTTGTAGCCCTATTCAGTTTTTATCAGAGGAGATCTTTGACCATCCAAAATTTCATTCAACTTACCAAATCTTGTTGTTTGAGAAGAGTTTGTATACACTTTCCTTTGAGCATTTTTTAATTTCTTTCTCGGACAACTTCTTCTTCTAGCTTCTCTTGTTCTCAAGTATTATCCTTGATTTGCTGAAGTAACATGTCTTCTCTTCTTGGCTTCTTCAAGCTTGCAGCAATTTGCATGAGGACTTGAATTTTGTTCTTCTTCTAAGAGTTGGGGAGAATCTCCCTTTGTTTTTGTTGCATTTTAGTTTGATTATTTTGTCAATCCTCCGGGGGCACTTCTTGAAACCCTCAAGGTCAACTTCACCTTCTTCTTCATCTTATAGCAAGAGTCCTTTAAGATATTCTATGGCCATCGGTAAAAATTCGAGAGGTTCCTTCTTCTCTTGAGGATTCATCGAGGTCTTTAGATGCTGGCACACGTCTTGTTGAGCATAGAAGGATTTCCTCTTGAATTTCTTTCCTTTTCTGCCCAGTTCTTTGATGTATTTTTTCCTTTGATTCTTGAGCTGATTCCTTACTTTCTTGTGAGGACACTTAGTAGCATAATGTCCAATTCTTCCACGATTCTGAGAATTTGGAAGAATTTTACCTTTGTATCTACACGAGCCTCTATCCGAGTTTCTTGACAAATTTAGCCTCTTTGATCGGAAAAGCGAAGCATATGTCTTCCTTTTCTTCTTTCTTCTTTTATTTTGTTTTAAGTTGCCTCCCTTGGCTTCTTCTGTGGGAGCCTCGTCTCGTATCTTGTTAGATTTCCAAGTATTTGGTTCATGGTCAAGGTCTCTCAATCGGCCGTTTCTTCTATTGCGGACACACCTTGGGATTATAAATATAGATGGAAGTGATCTTAGAATATTTTTTGCACAATTATACTTTACGGCATGGTTTCTCCAAGAGCTTTCCACATTGTTAACAATTGTGCAACTTTTAAGAAGAAACTGCCAATATCTTCATCATCATTCATTTTTAAATTTTCAAATTTGGGCTCTATATACTTGAAGTTTGGCCATCTTTACCTTTTATTTCCCTCATGGATATTCTATAGAGTGTCCCACATATCTTTGTGATCTTCTTGTGCATTATTTTGATAAACTCAACTTCACATAGTCCATTTAAGATTGCATTCATTGCTTTTGCATTAGCTACAAAGTTTTGTTTAGTTTCTTTCTACGAATCGGTTGACTTTGGCATATCAAACCCATGACATCCCAAAAATTCTAATCCTAAAGACATTATGTATGCTTTCATTCGATTTTTAAGGAAGGCATAATTACTTTTTTAGTGAAGAAAGGTGCTTTATTGGTTGAGCTTCCTTCTTGACTAGTCATCTTAGGGGCCTAGGATCTCCTTTTAGTTGTTGGGCGTACAAAAGGAGCCGATTCGATGTAATTGTTGAATATTTAATTAGCGAGAGGGGGGGGGGGGTGAATCGGTTTAATACATACCATAAACTTTTAAATTTTTCACAAACTTATTTGCAGCTTAATATGTGAAACCGGTATTAAAATGTTGCAGTCAATATTAAATTAATTGTGATACCATACTTATGTTGAGACGAGAAAACAATTAAGAAGATTGAAAGAATCCAAATAATACAAAACACACATAGAGACGACGGATGTAGTGGAAACCCATAAAGGAAAACCACATCTTATTATTGTTGTAGTCACAGAAGGCAAGCTCCAACTCCCTCTCACCACTTTTTTAGGCACCAACCTATAGGAGGCTCTAACCTCGATCAGTTACAACTGAAATCTCCATCAAGCTTCAACTTGATGAGGAAGCTCCAACTTCCTCCAAGTTATTAAAAAAAATGTTTGCTAATTTACCTCGGATATCGGCTACTTGTTCTGTAGCATCTCTTTCTGCTACGCTTCTCTTAATCTTCTCTGTCTCACTCTTCTATACGCATTCTCTATTTTTCTCTCTCTCTCTCCATCTCTTCATATCAATGTGATATTATATATATATAGAGTGCATCACATGACTCTTTACATCCCATAGAAATTTAGGCAAAAATAGTCACACTCCCTTTTGACTTGTCTTCTCATTCATTTATCAAACTCAATTTAGTACCAATAATATGTAAAAAAATTCATGCTATAGTGGGATGTTTCTTTTCCTTAGGATACTTGCCTTTGCATCACAAACAATATAAAAAAATATTTACATTTACATTTTTCGGTTATACATCTCAATATCATTCGCTCCTTTTCTGACCTTGGCTTTTCTTGGATTTGTCTCTTAACTCTGATTGAGTAGTATTCTATATGTCTTGGTTCACCTGCAGCGACTATTTGTTTGTTCACTATACTTTGTGTGCACCGGCTACATATATAAACGCACCGGGTTTTATTCTCAAATTCATATGAATCTGGGAAATGTACGTTCATTACCATTTACGTTCTCGAGCTACCTATCTACATTCTCTGTTCATATATATATATGAGTTTAAACATAATGGTTTGAAACTCACATTACAATTTCAATTCACTCTTTTTCCCTAATGTTATTCCATTTTTCTATCGCTTGTCTCTAGCTCTTTCATTCTTGCGGGCTCTTATAATAAACCCAATCTTATAACTTTTAGCACGGTATATAAAAATATATCGTTGTGTATGTATATTCCCGATTCAAACTATTAATAAAGTGTTCCTTTTTTTGGCGCCCAACATATATATGGTCACGGTTTTATAACCTTTGGCTCCGGGCGCCTGGGGTGTGTCCTTATCCAATTTCTTCATAATTATATGTTGGTCTATATTACATATAATAGACCAACAATAATTCATTTCACATATGTTAATATAGACAACGCTTTCAATATTATAATGAACCCTTTGGTTAATCAACTCTCGGCCTCTTCAGCTGTGGTTAAACCATAATAAAAAACCCAACGTATAATATTTCGGATTAATATTCAAATATTAATGTTGCGTTAATCTACGTGTTAATCCACCATATTAAACATTCATATTAATCCCGATGCATATTATATACATGTTAGGTGGAGCCCACTTGTTAATGGTTTTCTTCAATTGATGGTTAATAACATATCGCACGACCAACACGCGATACGTGGATATCACTCGACAAAGATGCACAAACAATAATGCAATATACCTACTGTCAAATCCATGCCATCCAACGACTATTATTACATTCCCTCATTTCAATTAATCCAATGGATATCGCACGACTAGGATGCACGAAATATAATGTGTGATGGCACACGGTGAGTGGTTTTTGCAACCTTTGTTCGAGGACGACGTATCACCTTTTTTATGGAATTGCTCCCAACCTCTTGAATATACCCAACGGGTAAAGGTGGTGCGATGAAAATAATAAACCACCTTTACTATTCACTCTTCTTGGTTCCGCTTATATGGTTCGGTGTTAACGCCTACCTTCGCGTTCGAGCTGGTCCTTTATTATTTTCAAGGGGTTCTCCTCCTCACACCGTTCTATTAACGTATTTCTTCCGCGGTCCCTTTCCTAGGGTTCCCTCTACTTAGTACGGGGTTAGTTGCTCCCTTTTGGCTCGGTTGCTTTAAACCTTTTTGTTACCATTTGTCTCACCTTGTTAATGGAATCGCTCGAGATTCATTCCTTACTTAAGTACCTTCACGGGTTTGATTCTTATGTATCGGTGTTGTTCCTTCGACCAAGCCGGTGGGAATCCATTGGCCCTCAACTGCTACCGTTACATTCACCTTCAATATTTGTTGCGTTTATGGGTTACGATGGCATGATTTCACCAAATTGCTCATAATGTGCATCTAATGCACACATACATAGTTAACTAAATAGTTCCTTGGTTTTTCAAGCTGTGGAATGGAAATTTATGGGTTGGAATTTAGTTCTCTTCTTTGAGAGCATTATTGCTTCGAAAATCATGCTAAATCAAATATTCAACCTATTATGCACTCAAATGTATATTTATTATATACATGTATAGAATCTCTATTTAACCCTTGGGATTTCTTTTCACTACGGCACTGACCGATTTCTCAACCTCGATCTCATTTTGTAGGTTATGCACAACAATGTTTGCCTTCAGAAAAGCCCCTTCTTGTAAGTTTATACATGCCCCAAAATCATAAACTCGGAAAAATACAAGGATACACATATGCAATTCTTGTATCAACCAATATCCATATAATACGAAACCAATCCTTCTTCATACACAACTTAATTTACTCGGACATGCCTACTGCTTCATGTTTGTTACTTTGCCTCTATTCTTGGTTCAAGTACTCCTCCTTTCTGCATCCCTTTGCCATCAGCAGCAATATTTCCAACACAACTAGCGTCTTGACCGATTACTTGCTTGCTAAAAGTCTCTCCCCTAGGGTGCTTGGTGTCATCCAAAAATCTTGGGTGAATTCATGTACCCAACTTGCTCATCTTGAGTGCCCAAGGATAATAAAAAAATCGGCGTATACCGTGAGTGATGTAGAAGAGGGTCGGGTACGTGAGTCCCATTGATACCATCAAGTATCGCTCGTCTATTTCCCCATCGATCTGGGTGAAATACCCCCAAAGGTAAGCCCGAGTGTCCTTGTCCATGAGTCTCCCTGGAGGCAATGATGTATGACCCTACCGTGCGGCACCATACGCCCTTGCATACACGAATTATCCATGTACTCCTCGACATGCCTTTACTGCTTGATGCATACCCCTGTATCTTGCTTGATACCCCATGCTGCGTGTACCACCTGTACCATCTCGTGCCATAGCTGTGTCCGAGAATCGGTCACTCCTTGCGTGCTCTCAATGTGATGTAGGACACTCCTACTCCACAATGCGATCCCACACTATGGTACACCACCATGCAACTCCATGTCCACCGGTGATCACTTGCTCAATGCTAGAGGGTCTTACACATCCCTCGATGTGATGACCTAGAGATGTGCCTCTACATGCCGGACACCCCAATCGGTATCATTGTCTCCACCATCGCATCACTATACCCCGCCAACGAATGAATCATCACTCCAAATCCTACTCGAGGGGTCCAAGCGAATCTCTCTATGTGTCAGTAGTGTTACCACCACTTCTTGGCTCATCATCTCTGTGCCCAAAAAAAAGTTGAAGAATCCTTGGCCCCATACGGAGACCATGCAGTGGCTTTACTTGATACCACCCCCCTCCGACAAGCTCTAGCAAGGTATATTGGTCACCACAGCGACCACAGTAACAAATGTCACGCCAAGACAACCTAGGAAGTCTGCCCATAAGCGGTTAGCCTTGTAGCTAATGAAACTCCCTTGAGATGCGCATGCTCTCTGCTAGCCCAATACCCTCCCGGACATAGTCCAACCCACCCCTGGCCAGGAAATGATAGGTGATCCCACCTAGATCCCAATGCCAATCTAGGAGTTACGTATGCCCAACACCTAGGAACTCTGCTAAACTACCACCCGGGTCCACCACTATCTCTATAACCCACTCCACGGAGTACCAACTCGAAATCTCTTGCCATCAACCTCAACATGTGGATGTTGTACTGTGCAACTACGATCGTCTCATACCACTATCCAAGTCAATGTATGAGATCGGCCCCAAATTGGCTACGCACTCTCTCTCTCAATGGGAAGAGGTATTTAACAATGTTGCTAGTCTTGTCCATGCATGCTGAAGGGAAATGATAAGACTCTTAGCCGTGCCCTGCAGGCTGTACCATCGAGATCTAATCGTTCCCAATGTGGGCTAACTTAGTACATTGACTCGGTACGAAGCCACTCTCATGCCCTCCAGCTCCCTTGTCCTTCAACAAAATGGCCTCCATGCGACATGGCCTTCCCTTTCAAAACTAGAAGGTACGCCCAAAGCCGATGATACCAGCATTTGCCGACCATCATCCAATACCTCTGTCTCCTAGTGCCTCATCGAAGGTGGATACATCTCTGACACCTCACCCATACAGCGTCGTGTCTTGCTACCCTTTGGAAGACTTGGACATGACTCCGGTCATCACCTCAATGGATGGATCTCTTGGGGTAGGCTATACCTTCTCCACTACGATATCCTTGGAAACACGGTCAAGTGCATGATGAGGTGAGTCCTCTGTCACACTAGGTGTATCCTCAAACTCCATAACGATCACAACGTGCCCTCATCTATGAGTGCAAGGTAACCATTTTGATGGTTTCCCTCTCCGATACTCGGTCAAGCTGGAAATAGGTATCCAACTTCTCCACCCAAGCATTTTTTGAACACTTGGATGACATCGAATATTTGGTAAATGGAATCTTCCCATTGTGTGCCATAAGCCCCCATCATGTGGGTGCACATTCCCTTTGTGAAACTTGTAGATGCCTTCTTATCTCATTTGGAGATGAACAAAAAATCTTTGAATGGAAGGGCATCCTTGAACTCCCCTTATATCACGATACTTGGCGAAATAATCACCCTTGACTCGGCTACGGCTCTGCTTGTGCTCTTGCCCACTGTGTACGCACCAGAAAAGTGGGCATAGTAGAATGTGTGGGTGTATGTGATGCCATGTGCTAGAATGGTATGTGCCGGAAAATGGTGGGATGTATGAAGTCCTCGCCAATCTGGAAACCCCTTAGGGTTTCGTCTTCATTTTAGCCTCCACGGTGGTGAATCTTTGCCCCATAACCTCAATCTACCTCGCCGGATCCACATGCGATTTCGGGAGCATCTCCCCAAATCTCTTCACACCTTCATCTTGCCATCGGCTCCTCTTGCTATGTGTCTACGAGCTCCTCGAAGCTGCCTTTGCTCCAAAACTACATTGTTGCTTGACTTCGACTCTGATTCACCCCGAAAACTACTCAAAAAATTAGAGGAATTTGGGAAGGTGATCACTTGCCCCAGAAACCCATAAATAGTTTCTTCTAATTCCAATCTTCAAAAATAAGCCCTTTGTAGTTTGGCCCTCTTCCAATTTCATTTTTTGGCATTACCTTCCTATCAATTGTTGCTCTCCAAATTCTTGGTAAGCAACCTCTATATGGTCTCTTCTAATGTCATAGACCACGGGCTGAACGAAACTATGCTCACATTCTGCTTGTAGTATCCCGTTTTATTTGGAGGGCATTTACCGGATATGTCGCCTCTAAAGTACGAGATCGAGAGGCTACTTGGCCCTTTCTGAATACGTCTAAGAGTAAATGAAAAACACACCAAGTGGTATAGAACTATAGTGCTCAAACACAATAATAGAAATAGAAAGAGAATACAACAACTACGGCAACCACGACAACTACGGCAACTCAACTAGAAAACATATAAAGAAAATGATGAGCCATTTTATTAATTTGAAAATGCAATGAAGTACAAGAGGTGATCTTGCGCGAGGAAAATGAGAAAAAATCTCGGAAATGACAAGAAATGGCTACTCTAAGGGCTAGTCCCAAGCCTAGCTGGAGAAATGTCGTGTAGGCGCTGCGGTAGGCCGGCGAGAGATTAGGGGCTGATCCCCTTGCGGGAATGAGATGAAAATCAACAAACCTCCTCTCCTCAAGAACCCCGACAAGATCCACAAACCATTCCAATAATGGTTGATCCACAAACAACCGAAGCTTCTCTAGTGAATTACGCTAGCCTCCAAGGGACAACGCGGTGGCTGGATAGAAATAGCTAAAATACTACCAGAAACCCCGCAAAAAACCTGCGATGAGCAAGGCCGACCCTGCGCGAAATCTGGCGAAATCACATAACGAAACCCCAATCCAAAGCTCCACCACGAGGAGCATCCTCTCTCCCGGTGACTATGCATTCTCTCTAGCTCCCATTCCGCAACAAACCCAAACAATGAAACAACTCACAAACGTTGAAAAACAAACCTTGCAGGAAGTAGGCACTCAAAGTCCCCGGGGCTAGGGGTGAGATCTCCACACGGAGACCTTTCCGGTGCACTAAACATTCTTGTAGACGAGGCTAAATAGCTAGCATGCGAATGAAGACCAAAGTCTCACTCCAAAAATCAAAAAAATCTAGAATGATCCAAATGAGGCTCCTCCTCTTTTATAACATTGGTTTCCCTCCAAAACCCATCATAATCTCACTCCTCCACATCCTCATCCTTATCGTAGGAGAAGCTATAGTGCACATAGGCTTCCCTTCTCTACGTGGTGTTTGGACCCCCTTGGCTCCCCCCTTAAGTCACAACGTTGTGCTACTAGGAAGGTGTTTTATTCCATCTAAGTGGAGTTGGACCCTCCTCTTACTTACTTTTTATTTTATTCTCGAACCATAGATGACAAAAATATACAAAATCGAATATTCCAATAGTAGTCGCTAATTAGGAATATTACAATATCGAAGTGGGCAAAGCTTGTGGTGGGGTCAGGGAATAACTACTTGCAAATGTAGCCACACTTTGTCACACGGAAGTTGTGTGGTACCCAATGTTGATCATGTCCTTTCTTATGCTTGGCATTGGCTCTGTCCAATATTTCATGAACTTGTTGGTAGATGTGATGAATGTGCTCGATGTAGTTGTTAGTTTTGTAAGCTTCAAACTAGACATAAGCCATTCGGCCTAAGTAGCCACGAATGGCATGGCTACGTCCCGATGGGATATAGTGGATGGAATCCCAGAAGCCCACACGAAGGGGATGTGGCAGTTGGTAGTAGGCAATTATAATTGTGTTGTACATAGTTGAGGCTCTCATCCTATGTGCATGGATGCTTTGAATTGTACGTACGCGAACGTGTACATAATTACGGTGACGACCTTTTTCTAGCCATCGGTTTGGGGATGGGCGTGGACTTGGTGAGCTTGGTGTCCAACATTGTCGAGAGGCTAGACCAAAATAACAAGGGAACCTTCTATTGCGATTTTATATGATGGTATGGGATCCCAAAGTTCACCCAAACTCATTCAAAGAAGAGTTTAGCAATGGCTTACTGGTTGTGATGTTCTTCTTGCGGATGCCATAATGGCCATATTCAAGAATTTGTCGATGACCCGAAAAAACATAGTCATTTCCATGCTTAGTATAAGGAAGTCTTGACATGTAATCCATGGAGATGGATTCCCAAGGTCGACTAGGGGTAGGTAGCGAGTATAGAGGCCTTTCTTCTTGATGGTCGGTTTGGCAATGGCACAAGTAGTCGAAGGATCTAATGTGCCCTACGACATCATGTCGAGAAGGTTGACCCGATAGAAATACTTAAACTTATCTGCCACTATTTTCTCACCCCCGAAATTCCCAACAACTCAACTATAGTGTGCTTCCCATATCATCTTTGCACGCTCGCTTGAAGGAACACAACGTGTCCCCGGAGTGACATAACGGTGCATCTTGGAGGTGAGAATTTGGAACTTGTGTACCCCCCGGGGAGTGCCTTGTATGTGTGGCCAAATTTTTGGATCGCTCTTGTAGAGAAAGTAGCCAATCGAGAAGTCTCATGCTAATATTTGAGAATGGTGGTTAGTGCCACGATTGGTGGGTAGGCGAGGCAATTTGCAACATTATTGGTGCTACTCTTCTTGTACTTGATTTTCAAATGAAACTATTTGCGGATATGTGGACCACTTTTGATGGCGATCGTTCTACGACTTCCTTGTCTCTGTATGAAATACAAGGGGTTAGTGGTCTATGTAGATGATTTTCCTTCCCAAAAATGTAATGCTTCCATTTTTTAAAAGCTTTCACAATGGAATACATTTCTTTGTCATAAATGGGATACTTGCGGCTTGTATTCGGTGTATTGTCTCCTTTGTGATATGCCACTAGATGCACTTGTTGAGTAAGAAAAAGCCCCAATATCATAGTCGAAGGCATGTGTCTCGATCTCAAATGGTTGTTGGAAGTTTAGTAATGTGAGCACGGGGGCGAACGGAGAGGTGACGTTTCAATTCTATTATTGACTTTGTTGAGATTCCAACTAAAATAATTTTCTCTCACTCCTCCCTTGGTGACTTGACTCAAGGGCGAGCGATAGCAAGAGAATCCCAACATGAACTGTGGTAGGGAGAATTAGCAAGACCCGGAAAGTTGTGAAACTTTGTTATAGTAGTTGAGGTTAGCGGTCTCGAATGACTTGGATCTTGGTTGAATCCACATGCACCCACCTTTCATGAATAATGTATCCCAAATATTGAACACAGGTCATGCCAAAAGTGCACTTCTCCAAATTGGCACACAACTTGTGTTGTCGTAGTGTTTGGAGGACTTGTTGGATGTGGTGGAGGTGCTCTTCCCAAGTCTACAGTTTGAAGATCGGAATGTCATCCAAGTACACTACTAAAAATGAGTTGGTGAATGGCCTCAAGATGTCATCCATCAACCTCATGAAGGTTGCGGGGAGCATTCATCAACCTAAAGGCATGACCAACCATTCGAAAAGGCCCTCCTTGGCTTTGAAGGCATTATTCCACACATTGGAGGGTTCGATGGGTACACAGTGATACCAGGACTTCAAGTCAATCTTGTTGAAATATTTCACCTTTCAATTGGTCTAGAAGGTCATCAATCCATGGGATTGGGTACCTATTCCGGACGATTGATCTTGTTCAACGCTTGATACTCAATACAAAGTCTCCAAGTCCCATACTTCTTCTTTACTAACCGTCGAGGCTCCTACAAGGTGATAGACTTGGTGGATGTGACCTTTACGCAATAGCTCCTGAATTTTCCTCTTGATTTCATCGTTCTCCGGAATAGAGTGACAATAGATCGGTCCGTTGGGTAGTGGTGCACACGGCATTAGATCAATGTGGTGCTTGACTTGACAATGCGAGAGGCACCCCTATGGGTGGGGTCAAAATTTCTGTGCTCTGCAACCTTGTCCATTTTTTTGTCGCACAAATGAGCCATGTCACCGGAGGTCGTGGCAACAATATTCTTCTTGCCACGGGGTGGATCATCGGGGAAAAAAAATTTCCTGGTTTGGGAAATGAACTTACTTGCATTTTGTAGTAACCAAGAGATATTGGTATGGCGGTGGTACCTCTGGTATCTGTCTGACTTATTTCCCCGGGGTAACAATAACGATGCGAGTCCGTGACTCATACACAACATGTTGCTTCCACGATTATGGTTGGCCTAATAATACATTAAACATCAATAGGAGAAATGTCACATAATGTCTCACCCATGAAGGGCTTGATGCTATAGGGGAAGGCGACATTATTGGCTAACACAAAGATCCTGTCCTTGGTGAAGCCACCCGATGGTGTATGTAGTTTGTGGGTCTGCTTGTGGTCAAAAAAGCCATGCTTCATGAAATATGTTGAAATGAGGTTCTTTTGGCTCCATTATCGACAATGAGCTGTAGCTAGGAACCCTTACCCACATTTGGGAGTGGAAGAGACATTACGCCTCCTCTGGATCCTCACGGTTCACTCCTTTGGATCTTTGTAGTGGCAACAATGGCGTTGGAGCTCTGCATCAATAATATTTTTAACTTTTTCATTCTCCTTGTCGAGGTTTTGATTCGAGTCGGAGCATGCATCGATTCGAAGCCTCATCTCGGCTTCTGACAACTATGTGCATGCTCCCTTGTGTTGTGAGTGGAGCTCTTATGGAACTCACAATTTCCCATGTCCTTCTTTGGCTTCGCGATGTTGTTCTTTGCTTTTGGCTTTGGCATGTTGTCTTGGGCCACCATGCCTTGGCCTACTTTTGTTATAGCATCATTTTTCACCTTCATATGATTCATGATTGCTTTTATGTCTTTGGGCACCATTCCCATAGACTTGGACAAAATTCACTAAAAACAGTGTTAAAAATCCCATACGCGATTATGCCCATACTTTCTGTGTATACGCAAGTCAGTCGAGACTTTTCGCATATGCCATTAAAATGATTAAAAAATATATAAAAATCCCTATTTTCGGTAGGGTTGATGAATTCCTCGATAGTTCAACCACCCTAGCACGTAACTGACTGTTTCAATGGTAGAAACTGCTTTTGAGGATGTATAAAAAGCCCTCAAGTGTATGGCCTAAGAGGGAGAGAAATGACTAATCTTATACTCTATTGGAATGCCTAATCCAAATCCTGATTTCCGGTACCTCCTACTTTCACATTGATATTGGAAACCTTTGTTTTCCGGGAGATATTCATCCATCTATATGTCATCTCGTGTGCACAACCACCGAAGGAGTCTTAGCGAGGCAAGGGGCGGGACGAATCCGGACGGCGGTCTCGTCAAATATTGTGAGAGGATTCGGAGGTGATCTCTCCACTTTTACTACGTACATGCTATTCATAATACGGAAGAACCATCTTGTTCTTTGAGATATACGTGTTGAAATTTGCTTGCATATGTGAAAACATTGATTATTTAAGCATTTATTATGGTTTTTTATTTAATGTTTCACGTGGATTTCACTAACGTTTAGGGTAGATATATATTGTACAACGAGTTCTTCGTGTTTGTTTCTTTGGTTTTTCGAGGTTAAGAAGGAAGAAAGGTTCTTTGAGGTTTGGACCTGCGGATCTACTACAAACGTAGGACCTACGGTACGTTCCTCGATCTACTCTATCTAGTTTTCATGAATGAATATGGTTGTGTGTGAGTCCACTTATGAATGGTAGCATACCTTTCTGTGGAGGTTTTGACCCAACAAACCTCTAGGGTGATTTTCCGAAAACATCTTCCTTTGTTCGCAGTTTGAAGGGCACCTTTCCTTTAGCACGGTTGCGGATCCAAAGTCTTGCTTCTTCTACTTGAATTTTTTCTCAATCTTGGCAGCATATCGGTATGCCGTACCAAGCGAAGGAGAAGTATTGTAGACAACTACAATACTTTAGCACCAAATGTTTCTACGAATCTTTGATACCAAACTTTGTGTGCGGGTATGGAATAGATTCGTCGGATCATGCACATCTTGATCCCTTTGTTGTTGCAGCGTGGTCCATTGTATGTACTTGTCCTCATAGCTCCCCACGGGATAGTATTTTCCTTGATGGCATCTTCGAAAAGAATTCCAATTGGTTACGAATGATAATAGAGAGGTTTCTCTCTCATCTTTCTTACATTAAGTTTCCCACTAGTCCTTGACATGGGGGGCATCTTTGAAAGTGCAAAAATAATCTTCTCTGTTTGAAAAAATCATGGAGTGATAAATATCCTTCTAATAGATTCAGCCATATATCTACGACATCTTCATCTGTTGACCCTCAAATATGGGAATGTCAGAACACTTGTACCTTAAAGGGAGTTGCACCTCAGTGGTACATTGGATGCAAATACGGCTGTGGTCGGCGTTCGTTGAAGAGATGGGAAAAGTTATCCATCATTGCATTCCTTTGTTTTTGAGGGCCTCCTCAAGCAATATTTTTATAGGATCTCTGCTCCCTCATATTCTTTTCGTCCTCTGTTCGTCGGATTAATCCCTCTTGCGAGACAAGTGATCTCCCTAGTATCCTAAGGATATCTAGAAAAAAACAGACCAAATGCAAAATATTTTCTCTAGATTATTATGATTCAGAATTATTAATTAACTAAGTAGGAAGAGATTCTCCTACCTTAAGTCCAACGCTGTAATCTTCAATCGGTCGCTCCAAAAGAGATCATTTACCAGCATGTAAGATCTCCCATCACAAAAAAAGATAAAGAAAAAGGATTAAAATCTGCAATATATAATAATTCAGAAACATTAATCTATCTCGATGATCCAAGGATTCCAAGAATTAAATTACTCAAATAGATACATGAAAAATTTAATGAGAAAATAGAATCCATTTGTATTAACTTGTATATTAAGTAACTTACAACCTTGTTGCCTTAATGTCATACTGAGTTCTTCATTTCCAAACGACTATTTTCCATCAGTTGACAATCCTTCTCCTCTCAACTAACATAAAACTATGGATATGATGCCAATTATAGAGAGTATAATTTCTTCAACAATTCACCTCAAAACAACCAAGTTCTATTCCCTTGAGACTAAAACATGATCTCACTTTATAGTAGAAGGGAGGAAGTTTTAGTTCCAAAGAAAAGAGGATAAAGTCCTCTCAAAAAGGATTTTAGCTCCAAATACCAAGGTATAATCTCCATTAATGAAGGGATAAGTTCATGAATGAAGAGGCAATCTCGACCATATTAGGCTTCTAGGCTTCAACTAGAGGAGAATATTCGACCAACCTAGAAACACTTTTATTTATTTTACCTTTTATGAATGGAGTTTTAGTAAACAAGATGTGCGGAATGTGCCACGGTTATAGAGCAAGAAACTTCGATCTTTACGAGCAATGACTAGGAAAAGTGTGGAACAGAGCTTTTTAGGGTTTTAATGAGCTTTTTCCAAATTCCAAGACTTGGTTTAGGAACTTTATAATTTTGGACCTCCAAGGGAGCATAAAATAGGTAATGATGAACCCATATAAAAAAATAAATGTCATGGTGACAATGTTTAGTGTATGGTGCCCCTAAAGCATGAAGTCGAAGTAGTTCTAAGAAGTGAAGTGGCATAATTATGATGATTGGGTTGGTAGTACGGTTAAAAACTACGTAAAAACATTCAATGCAAACATATATGTATATCATCATTGAGGTATGAATTTCCATACTCGGATCAAAACTAACTACATGTTCTAATATAGAAATGATTTTAGAATTCATCAATAGTAGACACATCATGGACGCAACCACCTATCATAGAGTATTCTCTTGTATTATGAATAATAAAACTCCTCGGCTGGATGGTGGAAACTGATCCGGGGTCTTGATTTTCACTTCTCGAACTAGTACGATTCTATGAATGTGACTAATTAAGTCGAAGTCGAACATGGTAGAAACCACTTGATTACCAATCAATGATGTGAATTGTTAACAAATTAAGGAGAAACCACCAATAATGACAATGGCTTTCAAAGTACTCAATACAATTTACGAGTGTGAATGAATGATTTGCGGTTTAACAATTCACGAGTCATTTGATCCAGGAGTCAATGATGTAACCTATCATTGAAGGTGGCTTGCCATTAGGGCATGCAAATCCCAAGCTACTTATAGGGTAGATCAAATTTCTGATTATGAGCTATCGTTGATAGAAAGTGACCCATCGTAGGAAACCCCATGACATGAAACCATTAGATCCAAGTTTTGAAATTTTATGAGACTGACTCGGGGAATGGTCAACATGAATGGAGAAAAATGTTTGCAATGAATGGTTTTTATTTGAAACATCCCATGAACACATAATGAAGCTGAGATGATTTGGTGACAATTGACCTAAAGCTATTACCTAGAAACCGACTAAAGAATTTAAATGTGGTTTGATTAACGGTTAGACAAAGGATTTCCCAACCCAAGTATGAGTGTGACAAAAGTGTCATGTTCAAGAGTGGTATACTACTTTTTGGAACAAAGTGCTTGACAAATGGATTCATTCTCTCTTTTTTCCCCTACCATTTAGAAAGCCAAGTACCTCTTTATTTTTTACAAGCTTGGGAGGATAAAATTTTCTTGTTGCATAAGCATCCTTTAGATGAGTACAACTTAGTATTAAAATAGAACCTAAGAAGGAGTGGTTCGTTCCCTGGCCTGTTACAATTCCTTTACTATTAAATTTTGACGAGTCCAATATAGGTGAAACTCGGTGCTTTTCAATTTTAGGGAGTCAAAAGAAAAACTTAAGAAAACTCGTAGGTGTAATTTTTCATAAATTTAGTCTCTCAAGCGAAAAAGATAAAATAATGTAGGAGAGAACTCTATTGACCATGATTAGTCAACATATATCTTTTTTGTAAATAGTCCATTTCGGTCACGAAAATGGGGTAAACTTATGCGAAGGTATTTGTTCATTTCCTTTAACGAGTTCAAATAGTCAAGTAATTGGAAATGTTTTCATGTTTAGAGAGTCTAAAGGGCTTAAAGAGAACTCCAAGGTTTAATTTTTAGTAATTTTCAAGAGCCGAAAAAGTGATAAAAGTATACTCATTATCAAAATAATTCTTTTCATTTTGAAAAACTTTCTTTCAACACATAAACTCGAAATTAAACATATATGTTTCTAATAAGTAATTTCTTTTGAAAAATAGCTTTTTAAAAATTGGAAAAAAAATAAAATAATATTTTATTCATTCAAAAAATCTTATAAAAAGTAGTTTAACAAAGTCATTTTCACCTTTTGCATTCGAGTTGAAAGTTGAGAGCTTTTGGTAGAAAAAATTACCGGAGGTGATAACGGGAGAACCGACCACTCAAATTGAAAGCCGTCGAATCCGGATAATCTAAAACACTATTCTCTTCATTTTCATCCATTTTAATTCCTCTTTAAGTTTTCAAATCATTTTTTTGAGGGAAAAAAGGTTCAAAATTCACTCTTGGGGGTTTGTGGGTCCGCCTGCTTTGCTTACTGCAGGACCTTGATAATTTTTAAAGGAAAATTATTGGGCTACCATGGTTTTTACGAAGAGTGTGTGTGGGGTGCTGTCTCTATATAAAAGTTTGTAGGGGCAACGTGAGAAAAGGAAATTTATTAAATTCTCTCACAATTGGTTAAAAAATCTCCTCCCAAAGCTTCTAACCTTCAAATGCGTCCATTTAACGATTGTTACCTTGATGTTGGAGTGGAGAGAACGTGAGCACGAAGAGGTAGATGATGCAGCTATGAATAATCCTAATGCGGGAGCATGAAAGCTAAATTTTCATTATTTAGTAATTTAGGGGGTGAGGTGTTTTAATTATTTTATTAATTATTTTGCTCAACGTAATAAATTAAGAGAGAAAATTGTAAAGCAAGGATTATTGTAAATATTCTTTTCATAAATTAAGGATATTAATTGGAGTTGAATTAGGTAGATAATATAGGGATTAGGAATTCCATAAACGGCTTAGTTGGAGTCCAAAAGATAAAAAATCTAATTTAGATTTCGGGTGAGATTTGTGTGGAGGAAATTATGGAGTGGAGACAAGTTCATATTTATGTATAAATAGGAGGATTGAGTGAGGATGAAATAAAAGTGAGGAAGTGAGGAATACGAGAGATGGTTTAGCTTTTGTAAGTGAGGGGCAGAGACCATCCATTGTAATATTCGGCCAATGATTGAGTCTGAAATTTTGTATTAATATCAATCAATATTATGTTTGTATAGCTCTTTTTTTGTTATGTATATTTGAAAGGTGAATCAAATTTGTTTTTTATGAATAAATAGATGAGATTATTAATGCTTTGGAAGCACACATGAGTTTTTATATGCTAGGATGCGATTTAACCCGGTATCACGGCATCATTTGGTATCGAACCCCTTTGGTTGTAATCATGTTTTCATCATTGTTGTGTGGTGAAGTCGATTCCATTGAGGTGGATCGTTGGATGCGTGGATTGATGTGGCACATTTTCAAGCTATGAGAATGTTTGTATGAAGCATGAGGGAGATTTATTGAACCCTGACTTTATACAATTTAGAGGATTGATACGTTTGTACACCTTTATTTAAATTATCGAGGTGATATTAATACAATCGTTAAGTTTTTGAGGAGGAGCGTGAGGATAGAGCATAGAGAATAGGTATGTAAAGAGGACCAACCACGAGTTGTGTAGATGGAAGTGACGAGAGTTAGTTGACTTTAGCGTAGAGTGGAAGTCTTATACTATAAGTTGGAACATGGTTCTAAGTGCGAGAACTGGAAATCGATTTAATTGTGATGTGGAGAGATTACATATAATAGCCAAAAGTTTTAAAATTCAGCGTTCGAGGAGGACCCTTCGACGCCAGCATGTCGGTCAAGGCGATAGTCATATAGGGGATTTGACGGTCAGCGAAACCTTAGATTTCTTTGCAAGATATCAACGTGTTGGTTGCGGCTACACGAGTGGAAGAATAATTAGAAAAGAAACGGTAACTACGGGAGAAATGTTTGTTGGACCCAAGAGAACACTCTTCATGGATGAAATATCTATGGGACTCGACGAGTTCTACAATTTATCAAGTAGTGAAGTGCATAAGCAATTTGTCGACATTTGGATGGAATTGTACTTATGTCTCTATTGCGACTGCACTTGAGACATTTGAACTATTTTATGATATGCTTCTATCTAAGGTTAGATTGTTTATCAAGACCCTCGTGAAAGGGTAATAGAGTTCTTCGAGTCTTGGGATTCCAATATTACCACTTTGTAAAGGCATTGCCAACTTCTGAGGAGGTGTTGTTGCATAAGGATGCGGAGCAAATCATTAAAGAAGATAAAAAATCGATAAAATTGGATCATATTCGTGGTTTGATTCTACCTTGTTTTGTCCAAAGATGCACTTATTACTTATGTGTATTCATTGGAATTCAATTTTCTTAATTCTGATTTTATTTTAGTAGTTAGATTATTTGGTTACATACGTGCCTTGGCTCAAAACCACGGTTTTTTTCTTTTTTTACTGTGTGTGCACACATACGAGTTCTTATATTTGTCGATACTCCGTTTCCCGATAGGAAACGAATTTTTAATGCGGTTCAAGTTTTTTGGGGGTAGGATATACGAAGAAACTACGGTACACGGAGTGGGTGTTGACTTAGTAGTTGCCTTTAGACATTGGCAAACTCTATAGTTTAGTGCCAGAATTTAGAAAAGGGCGAAGTAATCTATTACCTTTGAAGGTGTAGAAATAAAGTGGAAATATTTGTGCCGAAGAAAAAAGAATCCAATAATGTGAGATGAACATAACAAAATCCATATGTTTGTGGCTCCCTCTTTCAAATTCCATACCATGAAGATAATGTTGGTCCAACTTGTCTCTTTTAAGGCATTGAAGTATTTTTTACGGATATGCGTTGAAATATTGTTTGTAGAGAGCATGGAAGACCCCTATTCAAGGCTGAGGTTTTTGAAGCATTGTTGAGTTCATGAAATTGGGTAAGTGTTGTGTGAAGATCCATGGAAGCATGTAAAAGACGTTTTGTGGAGCGTGTGGGTTGGAATTATGTGCAACATAAATCTGAACATGGAAATTTCTGTTAGGTCCCTATATTACTATAGTCCCTTATTGTTGTTAGTGTAACCCCCTTATTGTTATTATTGTACCCCTATAACCCCCATATTGTTATTATTGTGCCTTTAAATTATTAATGTTAGGTCAGCTAGGACCTGTATATTTTTAGGATTACATTGTGACCCCATGGATTCCTATATATAGAAAGGAGAGGTTTTGTAATTTGTATCATCCAATAATTTTTCATTCACGTAATGTATTGGAGGTTTCCCCTCGAAGTGGCTTATTTCTAAGGCATTGATATCTTTTTTCTTCTATTTTGGAGGAAATTTGGTTTCACAACATTTGGTATGAGCTTTGGATTCTAAGGTTTTATTTGCTCAAACAAGTCATCGTGGAATTTTCGCTATAACGTTTTCTACGAAGGTTCGGGAAAGCTAAAATTTTTAGAGTGCGAAGCAAAAAATCTGAAACAACTTTGCAAAATTCGGAAGCACAGTTCGCAATATTTTTTCGGATATGATCTGTGGAAGTTAGATCTTTGTGTAGGCTCTTTAATTTCCACTTAAAAGGTCATCCCATAATTTTCACTATAATGTTTTGTCTATGAAGTTTGGAAAATTTGAAATTTTTAGAGCGTGAAGCTGAAACCGAACATCTTCACAAAATTTCGAGTTTTCTTCGCCATATTTTCGGAGATATGATATGTGGAAGTTAGGTCTTTTCGGGCTCCCGAATTTCATCTCAAAAAAGAGGTGATCGTGGAGATATTCATAACTCTCTCTCGACATCGGATTAGAATTTAAAACATGAATGAGTACACGGAGAATGTAGTTTTCTGTCCATAAATGCTCAGGCAAAGGAGGAAACGGGGAGATGAGGCAAGTCATACAATTTTGCTCTCTTGAGCCGGTCCATAATTAGGTCATTGTGGGAGATTGGACATAACTTTGTCTTGAAAAGTCCAAATCAAGTCAAACCTATGGAATTTGAAAGAAACTTAGGAGGACTAATACAGGCCAAATTTTAGATATCGAGGAACTGCCAGTATAGAGATAATTCAATTTCAATATCTAGGCGTGCATAAGTCTTGTTTGAAGAATCAAGTTGAATTGGTTCCAACGGCATATTGTATAATAGATATCAATGTTGGATTCTCAAATGGCCCCTAAAAGAATTCAAAACCCATTAAGCCATTAGAATTCTCTACTATGACTCATGAAGACGAAGAATGGCAACATGACATATCAAAATTACAAGAGCAAGTGCGACAAATTTCGCTCTCGCAAAGGAAAACAAAAAATGACATGGAATTTTGGAAAGAAAGGCATGGAATCTAAGATGGATGGTTTGATGAATGGAATGGAAGCTAAGATGGATGGCATGGAAGGCATGGAATCTAAGATGGATGACATGGAATCTAAGATAAAAAACATGAAGAATGATCTAAAAGCGAGATATGGAAGGTTTGACAAAGTTGATACGAAATTTTCCTAATGGTGAAAAGATAGTAGAGGAAACTCATGATGAGAACAAAATAAGTGTTAATCATGATTTCATAGACTCTAATGTTGGAGGGAAGAACCACCATATTCCAAAAATGGATATGAGAGTTTGATGAAGGATCACGTAACATGGATACTACGGATGGAGAAATATTTTGATCTCAATAATGTACAAAACACACAAAAGGTACGCATTGGAACTTTTACATTTTAAACAAAATACATTAGCATGGTATTGATGGCTTTTATTAGTAAAGAAATTGTCACTTGGTCGATTTTTATAGAGGAAAGATAGCACATTATGAGGATACAAAGAGCAACACTTTCTTTAACCAATTGATAAATCTCAAAAGTGTTCAATGGGGGAGCACATTGAGGACTTCCAAAAATTGAATATAAGGGTAATGATATTCCATAGGAACACAAGATTGATCTCTTCATAGATTACTTTAAAGGATAACATCCAACATGAAGTTCACATTTTGGAACTGAATCATTGGAGAGCATTCGGGTTGGCAAGAAAAATTGAATGTAAGGTATGGCGGCATGAGGAAGCTTACCACTCACTTCTATGAGTGGAAGTGTTGCTACTCCTAGATTTACACAACCTCTGAGTTGACACCACAACAATTGGAAGAAAAAAGGTCTTTGCTACAATTGTGATAGAAAATACACTAAAGGTCATAAGTGTCTTGAGAAGAAATTATTTTACATAGATTGTAGAAGAGGAAGAGAAAATGAATAAGAAGAGGATATACACCAAGAACACGACCCTAGAAAGAGGAAGAAATGAGTCGGCCATATCATGTAATCGTGGTAGGAATTTCCCTCCTCAAACTCTCAAGATAGAAGGACATATCAAGAAGAAAAATTTAATAGTGTTGACTTATTCGGGTAGCACCCATAATTTTATTCATTGTAGGTAGCCAATGAATTGAATTGTTTCCTATACCCGGCACGGAATGTCAAGTGATGGTTGCAAATGGAGGAACTATAAATTGCTCTATAAAATGCCATAATATCAAGCTAACCATGGGGGAATATCTTGAATGGTCCAATGCTTTCCATTCCTATGGGAGGTGCGTGTTGTACTAGAATTACAATGGTTACAATCTTTAGGGACGGTAGCTTTTAATTTTTCAGAACTTTTCTTGAATTTTTTCGAAGGAAAGGAATTCAAATTATGGGAGTAGGTGAAGCGAGGAGAAATATAATAAGCTCTAATGTCATGATAAAGCTTCTAGAGAAAGAAAAAACGAGCGTAATTGCACAATTATGCTCACTAGAATTTCCAACATCAAAACCATCTATTTCTGAGATCCAAAAAGTCTTGCACAATCATTCCAAGGTGTTTGAAACTCACAAAGGACTCCACCTATTCATCATCATGATCATGCTATTCATTTGATTCATGAAGTGTTCCTCGAGCATCGGGCCTTACGGATATCCTTATTTCCAAAGAGCGAAATTGAACATATGGCCTCAAAAATGTTAGAGGTATAATTCAACCTACTCAAAGTTCTTTCTCTACTCTGTTATTATAGGTACACAAGAAGGATGGATCATGGTGCATGTGTACGGAGTATAGGGAGCTCAATAAGCTCACTATTAAGGAATAAATTTCCCATTCCTTTGATTGATAAATTATTGGATAAATTACATGGAGCAATTTATTTTACCAAGTTGGATCTTCATTCGGAATATCATCAAATTAGAATGAAGGCGAAGATATTCCGAAAATAGCATTTCGAACTCATGAGAGGTCATTATGAATTTTTGGTCATGCCTTTTGGCATACCAATGCACCTTCTACATTTCAACGGTTGATGAATTCCATTTTCAAACCCTTCCTTAGAAAATTTGTGCTAGTATTTTTTGATGATATACTAATCTACAACGGGTCTTGGAAGGATCATATTCAACATGTTGACGGGGTGCTCAAACTATTGTAGGAGAAACAATTATATGAAAAAACGTCCAAATGTTTCTTTGGAGTACAAGAGGTGGAATGTCCCAGGTCATATTGTATCTCACGAGGGTGTTAAGGTATACCCTAACAAAATTAAAGCCATTAAGGAATGGAAATTACCCACAACCATAAAGAAGTTTCGAGGATTTCGAGTTATTAGGTTATTATCACAAGTTTGTTAAGAATTATGGGAGAATAGCAACACCTCTAACAACATTATTGAATAAAGATGCATTTTCATGGACTCTGAAGCAAGCCCAGGACTTTGAACATCTTAAAGAGGCAATGTGCCTAGAATTTGGTCTTAGTTACACCATACTTCACAAAAACCTTTATTATGGAATGTGATGCCTCGGGGAAATGGAATTGGTGTTGCTTTAATGGAAGAAGGAAGACCCATTGTTTTTTAAGTCGTCCAATCAAAGGAAAGTATTTACAAAGCTTATATTTATGAGAAGGAAATGTTAGCAATACTATATGCGCTAAAGAAATGGTGAACTTACCTAATGGGAAGACACTTGAGGTAAAAATTGATCATGATAGTCTTAGCCACTTTTTGGAACAAAGACTATCTTCGGAAAGTAGCAAAAATGGGTCACAAAGATGTTGGGTTATGACTTTGAAATAATCTACAAAAAAGGAAGTTAAATGTTGTTGCAGATGCACTCTCAAGAAAGAATGAAGAGGTGGAAGCATTTCCTTGTGACATTTCTATTATCCAACCAAATTGGATAGCAAAGCAAGAGATGAATGGAAGAAGGATGAGAGAAGTGTGGACACTCATTCAAAAGTTACTGACAAGATCACAAAAATCCATTTGATACATTTTAGTTGGAAAAATGATTCCTTATGGTACAAATATACTTATATCTTTGTAATAATTCCCAACTAAAACAAAATATTATTTTCAAATTGCACACTTCTCCTTTAAGAGGACAACTGAGGATTTTTAAAAACTTACTACGAATTTGAAGAAAATTTTTTTGGGATGCTTCATCTGGTATTGAGAATTTTGTGGTGGAATGTTGGTTTGCCGACATAATAAAGTTGAGACATTTAAAACTCCGGTCTTCTACAACCTTTATCATTCAAGTCGAATTAGGAAGGAGATTTCAATGGATTTTATCACAAGTTTAACTAAGTCCGAAGGAAAAAGTGTCATCATGGTGATAGTTGATAGACTTGCCAAGTATGCACACTTTTGTGCATTATCTCTCCATTTAAAAGCAAATGCAGTTGCTACTACATTTATGGACAATTTAAAAAAGCTACATGACAAGGGTTATTGTGAGCGGCTTCGAGAGATCCCATTTTTACTAGAAATTTTTGAATGAGGTTATTTTCTTGTTTGGGTACTCAATTAGCTTATAGCTCATCTTATCATCTCAATGCGATGGTCAAGCTGAGATAGTAAATAATTTTTTTGGAAGGATATCTTCATTGTTTTGTATTTGATAAACAAACACAATGGGTCAAGTAGTTACCTCTGTTGAATGGTGGTATAGCATACTATTCCTTTACGGAAAAAAATGACCCCATTTATGGAACTTTATGAGTATCATCCACCATCCATCACATCGTCTTTAAGAGAACATTCGAATGTTCAAAAGCGGTGGAAAGATCACATCAAGCATCAACAAGAAGTTCTCCAACTCTTAAAGGATAACTTTGAATTTGGCACAAAATCGAATGAAATAACGAGGAGATCAACATCGCGGCAAAGAGAATTTTTATGTAAGATGCAGGGTATTTTACGGCTACAACCATACAAAAAAATGTCCCTCAAGCAAGCTAAGAAGGATAATAAATTATCGCCAAGTACTATGGTCCTTACAAGGTGTTGCAAAAGATTGGTACTATGGCATACAAATTGGAGCTTCCTTCTTCTTCACGAGTGCATCCATTTTTCCATGTTTCATGCTTAAATAAGTTTATAGGTGAAACTCTTACGGTTCGGAAACAATATTTCCCGAACTTGATGAGGAAGAAAAATTCATATTGAACCTGAAGCGATCACGAAACAAGAACTCGACGGTATGAATCGATCAATTTCGGAAGTATCTCATCAAGTGGAAGAACTTACCAGAAGATTCTACATGGGAGGACGATGTTTATACAAAAGCACCAAAAGCTACTCAAGCGTTGAGGACAACACCTTTTTTAAGGAGAGATATTGATCCCTATATTACTACTATAGTCCCTTATTGTTTGTTAGTGTAACCCACTTATTGTTATTATTGTACCCCTATAACTATCTTGTTATTATTGTCCTTAAATTATTAATGTTAGTTGACTAGGATTACATTGTGGCCCCATGGACTCCTATATATAGAAAGGAGGTTTTGTAATTTGTATCATCCAAGAATTGTTCATTCATGTAATGTATTGGAGGTTTCCCCCTCGAAGTGGATTATTTATAAGGCATTGATATCTCTTTCCTTCTATTTTGGGTTGTTTCACAACACTCTAAGCATAGGTAGAGACGATGATAGGTAGTTATTATCCAACGAAATGGCGGAAAAAGAGTTACAAAACCAAAAAGGTGGTTTTCCTGTGAAATTGGTAGAAGGAAGATACATTGTTTGCATAATTTGTTTTGAGCGTTGTTGATATGAGAAGTCGTATTGGAAGTGCATGAAGATCAATGGTGATTTACGAGGTTGTGTTTCTTGGGTGGAGAACGTAGGAGACTCAAGTTAAATGTTTATTGAATGAATCAATATTCATTGATTAGAGGTGTTATCAAAAAATGGATGATTTAATTTCCTTCGCCATACTCAAGAAGTTGATCTTTTCTAAATGTTATGAAAGAGTGAAAATGTTGCAAATGAGGAGATATAAATGAATGGAAAATTAATGAAAAATAGCTATTAGGTGATATAAAAATAAGTATGCATTTTTATGTGAAGTTATTATGCATAATGTGGATTCTTCGTAGTTTTGGTTAAGTCATTTTGGACCAAAGCTTGTAGTTGGAATAGGAAAATTCTTTTGATTTGTGTTTTAAGATTGAAAACACAATTTCTTGATGTTGTAGAATCTTTGTTTTTACCTTCATGTGGCGGCACCTGGGAGGTTATTCGGGAGGGACACAATGTATGAATTATACATTGTTCATCCAAAGAGGTTGAAAACATGTTCTGTACACGATTGAAGAGATGTGAATTGATGTTGTATGGGGCATAAAAGTGCGGGGAAAATGTTTGCACTTAAAATGATAAGCTTATGGTATGAAGGGCATGCGATTATTCACGATGACAGACGACACGAGAAGAATGGATTCCGGAAAGTTGCAATTTGCAAAAATAAGGTTTATTTATAGCCTTGTAATGGGATATAAGGTATGATACATCATTTTTGAGAAGGTATTTTTGAATGTTGGAAATTGATTGGTTTTATTTATTTTCACCATAAATAAATCTTAGAAAACATGGATGCATTTTAAACTAAATCCTTCGGTATCATGAAATGATAATGGGAAGCTGAAGATTTTCATAATAATGTTATGAGAGAGAATGAAGATGTTACATCCTAAAAAAATGTAATAAGTATGTTCATTGGAGGATTCTCTTGAATTAAGTCAAAATATCCACTATCATAATTGTGGGTTGAGCCTTGAAGTCAAAACGAGAGGTTAGGGTTAAATGAAAGTTTGTATAGTTTGAGTTAAGATCAAGTCATTTTTCATCCAAGATGAATAGTTGGTGTAAATTCTAAAATAAAGTCGTAAGCCAAATCTAAAGGTTTGAATGTAATTAGGTGCATGATTAGCGAGGAACGTACCGAAAGGAGTGAGTCATTCTAACACATGAATTACTAAAGTGTTGTTTGCCGCAAAGGAAGAAAGAGAGTTGCGAGAGATGATTCAGGCAGTAAAAAGGTCAAGTGCGGGGAAGAGAGCTTTCATTTTTATGGAAAGTGTGGAGGCTTCTTTAGAAAAGAGGATTCAAATGAAATCCACATGTGAACAATTAAGTTAAAGGGAGGAGAAGATGACTAGTGATTTTCATTGGGGGATTAGAAATGAATGTAGCGAGAAGAAGGAAGAAGGAAAAGTCCAAGATAAGTGGCATATCTTGAGTGAAGTGACGGATGAAGATTATGCGCGGGAGAAGGCTGAGATAATAGTTCACCTTGAATTGTTGATGGAATTGTTGCGGAGAGAAATGTGAAAAGACCGGACACATGGTTGGACCATGATAAAGAAAGTGAAGTGGCGAGAGCGCACATAAGAAGAAAATAAACATACATTTGTGGAAGAAATTTGAGAGCTCGTGAGATGTTGAGGTGTGAAAGAACTTCAGAGGAAATTTGAGTTGAAAATGGATGTTTCATTTTGGCCTAGAATAGGAGTGAAATTAAAGGTGAATAATAGATCAATGAGGAAGATCTCAGAAGCTATTGGAATAGTTTAGAAAGAATGCGAAGATGTGTTGTTGAGAGAAGCATATGAGGCTATGAAGCCTTGCATTTTTAAATATCATAGTTTAGGTATGTTGCGAGGATGTGCGAAAGATGGTGGACGATCGGTAAGAAGCTGTCACGAAGAATGAAACTCTTGAGGTGAAGCACAGTGGTGTTAGAGGATGAAGTTCTTGATTTGTTGCAAACGGAAGAAATCTGTTAGTGAATTCTTGTTTGGGGTAAGACGGAAATTGAAGATGTTATGGAGTAGAAGCATAATGGAAATTCCAAAGAGATATTCCAAGGAGGTAAAAAATGTGTTTTTAGTAAAATTCAGCGACGGAATTTTGCAATGTGATGAAACATAAACCGGGATAACTCGGAAGATTTCCGAAGAAGAGTGAATCTGGGAATGAAGGTTGTGATGAGTCTTTGGAAATATTTCACATGCGTCAAGCTCTTGGAACGATCACTTAAGGAACCTAAGGGAGAAATAAATCTTGAAGAACCTGGTCAAAAGAGATTGTAGTTGTGTGCATGATAGGGATGACATGTTTTTAACATTTATAGAGTTAAGTGAATGCTTTGAATCTTCAAATGATAATATGGCTGTAAATACAAAAGGAAACATAAATAAATATGATGTTGAAATCGGATAATTGTGAGAAATTATTTGGAGTTGAGATGGAAGATCAAGAGACAGCAAAGAAATTTATGTGTAGAATATAAAGGAGATAGAAATATTGATCCCGATAGGATAAATATGAGAGAGCGACCCGGCAATTCAAAACAAGATCTATTGAAATCAAAATTCGATGATGGGAGATTGGTGGTTGGAGAAGCATCAAAAGAGGTGAAAGGTCTTATCTTTTTAAAACTAACAATTTTTTTGATGAATGCAAATTCCTTTGGATGAGAGATTTTGCTATAAAAGAAATCAAAGAATATATTTGTAATCGAAGAGGAGTTCTTGATTGTTTCTTCATTGCGAAAGTTGAGTGTTCGGCTGGTTGGACACGAAAGAATTCAACAAAAAGAGGAATTACTGCGAGGAATTGGTAAAGAAAGCATTGGAGAAGCCGATGGAATGCGATTGAAAAATTGCGTCATGAGTTACGAAATAGAGTTGATATTTTGAAGGACCAGCGGTAGAACGGATTTTGGAATCTGGAGGTAGCAAGTCATTGGACTTGTGGTTGTCTTGTGTATAGAAAAGTGGCAGGACCTCATAGACTTGAGTCTCTATGGAAACTTCTCTACATGGGGAATACAATGCGGGAGCATCAAAGCTAAATTTTCATTATTCATTTGTGTAATTTAGGGCATGAGGTGTTTTATTATTTTATTAATTATTTTTCTCACTTTAATAAATTAAGAGAAAATTGTAAAGTGAGGATTATTGTAAATATTCTTTTCATAAATTAAGGATATGAGTGGAGTTGAATTAGGTAGATAATCTAGGGATTAGGAATTCCCATAAGGGACTTAATTTGGGTCCAAAAAAAGATAAATCTAATTTAGATTTTAGTTAAGATTTGTGTGGAGGAAATTATGAGTGGAATAAATTTATATTTATGTATAAATAGGAGGAAGTTGAGTGAGGATGAAAGAAAAATTGAGGAAGTGAGGAATACGAGAGATGGTTTGAAAGCTTTTTTAAGAGGGTCGAGAGGTAGAGGCCATCCATTTTAATATTCGGCCAATGATTGAGTCTAAAATTTTGTGTTAATATCAATCGGTATCTTGTTTGTATAGCTCTCTTTAAAGTTATGTATAGTTGAAGCTGAATCAAATGTTTTTTATGATGAATTAGATGAGATTATTAATTCTTTGGAAGCACACACCATTTTTTATACGGTAGGATCTGATTTAACCCTGGTATCACGGCATCGAATACGTAAATGTGTGTGTTGAGAAATTGTGGATTATACAAATTCGGGGCAATTCGGGGAAAGAGGCACGAGGTGGAACTAATGATGTTTGGTTGGTGAAAAAATCGGATGTCCAAGAACAATGTTTTATCATTGGTGAACACAAGCTAGAACTTGAGCTTGAGGAACATCTACTTCCTCAACTGGTTTATCCAAAAGAGGCGAACATATTTCTTTGTTGGAGCTAGACAATGTAGCTGCCCTATTGCTAGCTATAAACAAGAATTCTATAGTAACACAAGCTGATCCCAAAGATAACTATATAGACATAAACACTATCCTATGTCTTGATCTTAAATTAATTGCATTCACCATGACCAAGTTGTGTGGGAGCGCAACTCCAAATGTAGCTACCAAGTCTCGGATCACGGTGTATGATTAGTACATTATAGAGGTACCATTTTCAATTGGTGTGAAGGGGTTTTGGCCAATATGAAAAGCCAACTAACTAGAGAAAAAAACTCAAAGTTGAAAAAAATTTGGGTATGGTGCCATCTTTGGTTTCTTTTTATGTGGAGAGGATTCCATCTCTCACCCCTCGGTGATCCTGTTGATCTTGGTGAACCTAGAGAGCCTCGCGTGGTGTGGGTTACCTTGATGTCTCTCCATGGTGGTGATGGTTGTGTGGTAGTTCCGAATTCACTCCATCATATTTTGGTTGGCTTCAGCAAATCTTTGCTATTGAGGATTTATCGTATGCAAGCATATATTTTCGGGGTGATCCCGAGATTTCCTTACCTCCGGGGTCACAATGGGATGAATCGGGTAAATGAATCATTTTGATGTGTTTTAATCCTAATTTTTATTTTTTATTTTTGATTTTTTAATATTGATGAAAAAATTTTAAATGCGAGATGTTGGTCCACAAAGGCCGGCCACTCTCCGTTGCTTGAGAATCAACGAGCATGTTGCACAACCTAAAATCGAGGTGGCAATCCTTTCGACTTGGAACACGACCTAGAAAGTGCAGGCCATAGATATTTAAAGACATCGATGGATGATATTCTGCTATGTCTCCAAAGACACATTGCGGTGTTCATTAGTTTAGGAGATTCCTTTGCATGGTGGCACATGCGATAGTTTACTACCACGATCGTCACCATGGATAGTGGATTATCATTGCGGACTATTGTATTTTTATTATCACTATCTTTTAGGTCATAAGGTGTTTTAAATCTATGATTTCAAATGATGTAATATTTTTTGAAAACAAAAACTCCTATCTATGATGTGCTACTTTTTTGCTAGCTATCTTGTACAAAACATATCAAATGTTGTTTTTGGTTTACTATTTTAATGTTCCAAATGTCTATTTATATCATTATTAGCTAATGCATCAGCTAATGTATTTAAATTTCTTGGAATGTGTTGATATTTGATGTAATCAAATTTCCTTTAAAAGACGAACCTTCAAAAATAATCTCAATAACCTTGGATTTTTAATTGTGTATACTCATTTAAATGTAATGCAATGAATTCTAAATATAACCTAATGATCAAACGTCGAATTCCAAATGAAATGACACCAAATAATAACTCAATCATTGTGCTATATTCTGCAACATTATTCGTCGTTTGACCGAGGCTGCCCTGCATAGAAACTAACTCATTAGTGGGTGAATAAATAGCAGTTGTGGAAAATATTCCATATACTATAACGAGGCACCATAAGCAAAACCAATATATGTTTGAAGGGATGTTGACATCTTCAATATCAAGAGTAATCAAGATAAGCGATGATAGTAGTAAAGAAAACTTAAACTAGACACACTCATCTAATCTATGGCATCTAACTTAGAAAAATAACTAATGTACAAATGAGATCTTCACACAAGAATTAAGCATAATATCTCTTGAGATAAAGTCCATTTCTAGGTATCTAAAGATACCCCATCATAATCGGTCGATTCATAAAATTTGCTTTTGAAATTACTCGCTTGACAATATAAGGACCATGCCACATAGGTTCGAATTTTTGACACCTAGCTTATCATTATCTTGATCATATACCAAGACTAGGTCACCTTACGGAAAAACACGAGGAGGTGTAACACTTCGATCATACTTAGCTTTGCCGCATTTTTATGAGCTTCGGCTACTAATTCGATGTGCGTCGAGTCTCATCTAATTGTGCTAAGTACAAAAAGCATTTTCCTCTTGGTGGGCGAGTAGTAGCTCTATGGCTAATTGGAGTGACGGTGTTTCGCATTCAATAGGTAACACAAATTCTAAGCGTAAACCCAGTTGAAAAGTCGCTCTATTCTGCAGTTTTTCTTGAGTTCGATATGCCCATAGTGATAAAAAAATCATGGTATGCCAATTTTTATTTGTAATTCCAATTATTCCCTAACTTTTAATCATGGTGGTTAAAAATTTGTGCGGCTTCAACACGACCATTGCTTTGTAGGTATTATGAGTAGAGTTATCATGGTGCACGCTGATTGATCAGAAAGTTCGGTCATCATGATATTTCGAAAATGACTCCCATGGTCGGTAATAATATCTTAGGGTACAGCTTGAGCAATTACATGATTGAATACAAACGTAGCTATAGTTTTTCCATCGGCCACAAATGTAGGCATCGCTTTGGCACATTTGGTAAAATAATATACTATGAGAATAATATACCCATGCCCCTCGGCCGAGTAGAGGGTTACATGTAATGAAATCAATGCCCCATTTTGCAAAAGGACCTACAAAAAATTATGGGGTGAAGAGGTGGTGTTGCATGCATATTTCGATAAAAAATATGATAGTTGTGGCATTTCGGGTGCAAAATCTTAATCTTTAAATAATGAGGGCCAAAAATAACTAGCGAGCAATATCTTTTGGGCTGTAGCATACCCATACATATGACCACCACACGCTCCGGAGTGGTAGTCATTCAAAACTTTTCGGTCGTCATGAGTTAAACATCATCGAAATACAAAATTCGCACCACGATGATAAAGTGTGTCTCCAACAATATTATATAGCTAAGATTGTTAATGGATATTTCATTAATTTGAATGCGCGAATTCGGGCCTAAAGTTTTTGGGTTTGGAGATAAGGATGATACCTCCATATCATGGATCTAAAGTCTTGATAAGAAATAGAATTCATCAGCAATCGGATGCTCTACGGCTTCGGTTACGTCTCGGTATTTGGGAAGCCACACATAAGTTAAACGAACACCGGTGATTTATTTGATTTTGATTTTCAAATTATAATTCAAACTCTCGAAGGATAACAATCCATTTTAGAATATTTTCCCCGATAATTGTTTAGTTAAAATGTACATCATCGAGGTTGCAATTAGGTATCATGTTTATTTTTCATAATAATATGTAATGACGAGCTTGTTAGATGACAGTACTACCAAGGCAATTTCTCCACATGCGATTATTTAATTTCGGTTGGATTGAGATTCCAAGTAGGATAGTAAATCACATGTTCATTGTAAGTCATCCTCTTGAACTAATACCATTTTGATGGTGGAATCGAGAGGCTACTAGGTATAAAAATAAATCCTGCCTATAATTTGGTGGATGCAATAATGTTGCATGGGTCAACATGTTTCAAAATAAAAGGAACGTGCATTTCAATAACTGGTAAAACCTTTTGTTAACTAGGCATAGTTCTAGATAAATCTACGTAAAAGTTTCATTTCCCTTGCAAACTTTGGATTTGGCGAAATATTTGAAGGAAGGAGGTGAAATTGACAATAGCCTCAACCTTCGATGGGTCGACTGTGAATACACCCTTTGGAAATAACAAATCCGATCAATCTGCAGTTTTACACAAAAAACACATTTGTGGGGATTTAATCGAATCTTATAATGCCTAAATTTCATAAAATTTCTTTTAAATGGGTAGGATGATCTTCCTTGTGCAATGAATGAACGAATGAAATCATCGAGATAAAGGGCGCACAATGTGTTTAGTGTCGTGAAAAGCGTAAAGACATTGTCCTTTGAAAAGTTACCTGACATTCTTTAATACGAAAGGTAGCTTACAATAAGAAAAAAGCTCCCCAAGGACAAATGAATATATTTTTGGTTGATCAATAGGGAGTATGTTTATCTAATTTTACCCGAAAATCCATCCATAAATGAATACATTTCATTTCCGAAGCACAATCATCAATGATTTGATCGATATAGGGAGTTGGATAATTGTATTTTGGACAAGCTTTGTTAATATCCCTATAGTCGACACATACTCATATGGTTCCTTGTTTTTTAGTAACAAGACGATTTTTGATACCCAATCGATTAAAGGCATTAGATAAATAAAACCTACTTTAATAATTTCGCAACTTCGCTTTAATAACAACAACTTTTCTTGGATGTATCGGTAAATTTAATCTCTTCTGACGAGGTTTAGCATCTAGGTAAGTCCTTATTTCATCGAAGTAGAAAATGCGGGATCAATTTCTAGCATTTATTTATAAGACTGAGCAAATATTTCATGGAATTCTTGAAATAGGGCTTTATGTGCTTCCTCGATGTACAAGAAGCACCTATATGAATGTTTTCAATAATTCCCGGTTTAATTGATATGTCAATGGGAACCGTTGAATAAATATTTAAAAATTAATTTCAAAATCTGAATTTCTAATCGATATTGGACTACGCGATTTGTTGACATAGTCAATTGGAAAAATAGGCGAAAAAATTATTTTCAAATCTATCAAGCTTAGGTAAAAATGATGACCTATGATGGAGATCATCCCATGGTAATTCATCTATGGACAATAATTCTCCAATACTTTCATCGGTATGAAACACTTGTTGAAAGGATCGGGAATTGATGTTATAGTTGAGCTTGATGGTAAAAATGATTCATTATTGATCATATTCATTGGATCGAATTCTTTGATGAAGAATTGGAAAATGACTATATTGTTTGATACACTATCTCAAAAGGACTTAAGGCATTGCGCCGGTGAAAGAATCCAATTCGATTCTAAAGGAACTATCGAGGATCATCGAATGGAATAGTGTAATGTAATCATATTGATATTAGCAATAGTACATAGTACATTAGGTGGAGGCATGGAAAAAGTTCCCATTAAGGCGGAATCTTTGATTAAATGTACTCCAACATCCTCATAAGTGCCGTCGATTTTCCAACATGTTGGATAATATCCGTAGAAGTTGGGTCGGACGAATAATATGAGAGGCGATCGATTTCCACAATATTTCCTTAATGAGGAAACATGATTAATAGAAATATGTATGACACAACAATAGTCATATCATAGGACCAACTTCGACCCAAAAGAAGGTTGCAATCTGAAGGGGCATCAAAACTTCCCGGATCCTAAATTAACGAGTTTTACCTCTATAGGTAGATCCTACAAAATTTTCTTGTTTGGGTGCCTCGATTAGCTCATAGCTCATCTTATCATCCTCAATCTGATGGTCAAACTAAGATAGTAAATAAATGTTTGGAAGGATATCTTCGTTGTTTTGTATCCGATAAACAAACACGATGGGTCAAGTGGTTACCTCTTCTTGAATGGTGGTATAACACTTCCTTCCATACTTTATGACAAAAATGACCCCATTTATGGCACTTTATGGATATCATCCACCATCCCATCACATCATCTTTAAGGGAAAATTCGAAGGTTCAGAAAACGTGGAAGATCACTTCGAGCACATCAACAAGAAGTTCTCCAACTCTTAAAGGATAACTGAATTTGGCACAAAATCGAATGAGGCTCTTGACCAGATCAACATCATAGCGAGAGAAGTTTTGATGTAGGAGATTGGGTATTTTTACGGCTACAACCATACAAAAAAATGTCCCTCAAGCAAGCAAAGAAGGATAATAAATTATCGCCAAAGTATTATGGTCCTTACAAGGTATTGCAAAATATTGGTACTATGGCATACAAATTGGAGCTTCCTCCTTCTTCGCTAGTACATCCAATTTTCCATGTTTCATGCTTAAAGAAGGTTATCGGTGAAAATATTCCAGTTCAAACAATATTACCAAAACTTGATGAAGAAGGAAAAATCATATTGGAACCTGAAGCGGTCATGGAAACAAGAACACGAAAACTACGGAATCGATCAATTTGAGTATCTCATCAAGTGGAAGAACACCCACTGCGAGATTCTACATGGGAGGATGAGAATTTTATACGAAGCACGAGCTACTCAAGTGTTGAGGAAAACACTTTTTTGAAGGAGAGGGCATGTTAGGTCCCTATATTACTAGTATAGTCCCTTATTGTTGTTAGTGTAACCTTATTATTATTATTGTACCCTTGTAACCCCCATTTTATTATTATTGTGCCTGGGAGTATTATTGTTAGGTCGGCTAGGATTACATTATGGCCCAATAGGATTACATTATGGCCCCATGGACTCCTATATATATAGAAAGGAGGTTTTGTAAAATTGTATCATCCAAGAATTGTTCATTTATGTAATGTATTGGAGGTTGCCCCACCAGTGGCTTATTTCTAAGGCGTTGATATCTCTTTTCTTCTATTTTTGGAGCTAGTTACACAACATGGAGTAACGAATTATAAAGTAGATTCAGTCTTGGGGTTGAGTTTCTAGCTGCAGAAATTTCAAGTTCGGTAGATGATAATTCACTTGTTGTAGAGCAAGTTGACTAGTTTGAAATTGAAATTCTACGAGGAGATCCTTGTTGTTGCGATTAGTCTACTTAGTAATCGGGATGAATAATTATAGATTTTTCTTCTGTTTTGTTGACAGTTCTTTGATGTTTGTCTCTTTCAAATCTAAGTATTTCTAATTGGCTTAGTGTATATTCGAGGTTTCCCTGCATTCTATGTGATTTTTCTCGGTAATTCGGCGATTAAAAATTTTAATCACACTCTGATCAAATAAAAGTTCAATAAAAATCCTAAAGTCTCAAAAGAAACAACCAAATTGATCACACACTTAGAAAAATCTAAAGAGCTCAAACCACACATGAATAGTAGATTCAGAGCACTAAAAACACTAGTTGGTGATGAAATCCAACATCTTAGAATTTTAATGTCTGTGAGAAATGGCAGTTGGAATAGTTACCCAAACAACTTTGCTTAATGAAATAGACTAGTGCAACTTTCTCCACTTAAACCATCTCAGTGAAGAGAACCCTCTAGAGAGTCCAAGTGATTCTAGTGACTTTATTCTGGTACAATGGGACCTTCCCTCCACCATCACCTTGGGAAATAATCCTAAATTTTATGGCCACTAAGGTCAACAACGGGAACACATATACCTGGGGAGTGATCTCACCATCAATATACATGCAAGGGCGAGTAACAACCTCAATCCCCTTGAGAAGCTCCTTGACATAATCCAAGGTTTACCGACAAGTGACCCCAAACTCCTCTCGACAAGTATATACGAGGTTTACCGTTTTTAATATGTGCACACCTTCTATATTTCCCAATGGTATAGGTATGATTACTTCAACGGGTTGGATATGATCGTGCTTAACTCCTTTAGGAGGAGCTTTGAGCATACATGCTACAATTGGATTTTCCTACCATAGTTACTACTTGTTTGTTTGAATTACCTTGGAAAGTTAGCACAACATTATTCCAAGACACTAGCACGAGTTATGTTGGTGGAAAAGAGCCCTAGAAAATATAAAAATTTCTAGATTCATTTTAATTAGCGTTAATTTTAGTTTGGTTGTTTCTTAGGTCAAAAGGTACATAAGTGAAAGCGTCAATGATGTTTAATGACCTACGACTAAAAACCTCCTAAAGTACATCTATATAACAATATTTATTTTCAATGCGACCTATTTAGAGGAAAGATTTGAGAGATTTCAATAAATTTTAAAACATCAATTCTTCCTTTGATAAACAAGAAACTTTGAAAATAATAGAATTCATTGAGGAACTCAATTTCAGAAGAAAAATCACTTATTCAAAATGAAATTAGTTATATCATTCAAATTAGAAACTAGAATCAAACTTCTTCCAAAAGCTAAAACTCTTAAACAAAAAATTCAAAACCAAAATAAAACTCTAATTTTGAATCCTGTAAAAGTTTTGAGGATGTTTATGCCTAGTTGTAATCTAACCAATAATTTTACTGCTTATCTCGGCAAGAAATCGAAAACATCCAATAATAATGTTTTTAAGTGAAATTTAGACCTTAGCGAAGCTAAAAGGTTTTCAAATTGCAAATGAAAATAAAATTGAATTTTCACAAAAGACTTGCATCAAGTTCAATGGTTTTATGAAAATGATGACATGCCAATTATCTAAGGTATATAAATTTTTGATTGGAGACCTGAGAAAACAGGAAAAAATCACTCTTAAGCGAAAATCAATTGAAAAGATGTAAAAGACATAGTTCTTTGAAAGAAATTGTCGAGAAGATTTGATAGTTGTTGGAGCAGGGTCTCCTACAAGATGTGAAAGTTGGGCTGATTTTGTATATTTTTTATTATATTTAGTCTAGCGCGGGGGTTTTGGAGTGGGTCAAAACCCCGAAAGCATTATATCAATAGGAAAAAGGGTAAACTTAGGGTCCCAAAAACATGGGTTTTGCGGACCATAGGAAAGGATTAAATTTATAAATGAAGACATTTTAAATTGTAAGGCGGGTAATGAGAAGCCATTGATGCGAATTGTGTTTTAGTAAGTGTGTGGGTTTTTGGGGAGGGACTACTACGTGTGCGTGAAGTCAGAGTCACCATATTGCCTGTTCCAGGATGGGTATTGTAAGAGGAAGTTGATGAATTAATAAATACAAATGCTAATTGGGAAATGAATCTATGTGCGGTTATGCGATCTGCAGTAATTCTTGTCTTATGCGTATTCGACGTTAATTAGCAGTTTCTCTGTAGAGGTAATTTCTTGCATCTAGATCGGTATGTTATGTTTGTAATTATTGAGCTACTATCTTGAAGTATATGATTATTGAGCCACATAGTACAATTAACCTTGCGCACATGGATGGGAAAAGAGGCCCATAAGTACGCAGGAGGCTGGACATCTCGAAGTGCAGCGTGGCTACGCGCATACAATGCTCTCGGAGGTTGAAACCTGGTTCCGGCACCCAACCATACTACTTTGGGTGAGACTTTGACACATATAGGTCATTGCCGAGGAGCTAGTAGTATAAGGGTTTGTTAGGCCTTGAACTACGAACCTAGAGTCGGGGACCCCTTGAGCCAAAAAATGGTTCCGTTCCCGGGACTTTGTAGCATTTTGAGAAAGGGATCGGGTAATGACAAGAGAGATTGGAAGCTTAAAAGGAAGAAGTGAGGAGCGGTTCGAAAAGCGGATCCAAGAATTGAACAAGAAAATCATAGTGAGAAGTTAATGGCGGAAAGGTGGAAAAATAAGAATTTTTGATGCACACAAAAAAAGCTACAAAATATTCTTGCTTGGCATTTCAATTGAGCTTCGAGTGGGTGGATAGGCTCATAGAATTCCGGAGGAAGTGGTGAGAGGATGAAAAAGTCACTCGGTGGACCCCAAAGCGAGATCCGGTAGTTGGAAAATACTAATACTATCACGCACTGGTAGATGCTTGGGTGGATAGTGTGCTAGGAGGATTTGTGACGAAATTTTACATTGATCGGTTTGTCTCCTACTCTAAGGCCAAGCAAATATTCTTTAAAGGTTCTGGAAAATTTTTGAAAACATTACTATTGTGATTAGATATTGCGTAATGAAAAGAGAATTCCTGTAGTCATCGTGAATGACCTCGAATCTAGATGGACGTGACGCGTAGTGGTAATACTATTGGACCAACCACGAGGGAAAAATGCACTTCTATATCCCTCTATGAACCCCTGGCTACCTGGCAGCTGTCTAGACGCATAAAGTGAACTCACCCATACCTCCTCATCGAAGGAAGTGATATACATGTAAGCTACCTACCTTCAAGGTAGGAGATGATGATATGGACCGATTTTGGTTTGTTGCGGACACGTATGGACTTCTCACAATGTGAAAACGACAACGGTGAAGACATAGTTGTCACGGCATTAGTCGGCAGTTGACTCGTATATGCGATACGTCTCTCGAGAACGGAAGTCGTACATTCAAGATGTTAAGGATGCTCTCAAGCAACTTAATTCCAAAAATAGAATCTTATTCTTAGTTGGTAGTAGAAGTGGAGGACTTTAAGCGGGTGCATCTGAATCTATATGCGAGCCCGTCAATGCCTAAAGAAAGCTATCGAGAGAAGGAGAATTTAAGTATGAAAACGGTGCGCATACTGAGAATGGACTGTGATATGCTACTCCCACACCTACGTGTACCTATGACCACACGGAAATTTTGACTCTACAAGACAAGATTTGATGATAGAACTAGAAGCCATACCGGGATAGATGCTTCATTAGAAGTACGAAAAATCTAAGTGTAGATTAGAGCAATGCGCATGGAGATTTAAGACTTACGAATGGAATGCAGTAGTGTGAACTTTGGTCACCTACAATGTCCGATTATCGGGGCATACGAGAAGGACCTATGCCCGAGCTGCCGGGGATCAAGCGAGGACTCAACCCGGACGAAGAGGCCCGTCGGCCACCGCATCTAGTGCGAGGTGTTTGCATAGTTGGGATGCGTGATACTAACACTACCCCATCCGGGCACTCACATTCTTGGACGAAGCAACCTTTGGTGCCGGTTTTCGGTTGGTAGGGCATGATGAGCAGAACTTTTGAACCTATAATCTAGTGATAGATCAGGAGACGTGTATAAGGTATATTCGAGACCACTGCCTCACCTAAAACCCCAGCATGAATGGCTCCCCATGTGAGAGCGAGGGAAGGGGGCAGTGGAAGCGTAGTTTAGAGCCGAGGCCAGTGGATCTACTATAGCTGTGGAACACGGGGCATGTTGCGAAGGCTTTCCCAAACCCTATGAGACCATTCATGTATTGCGACCAGTTGAACCATATGCTTGAAGATTGTCTAGTCTTGATGGCAAAAATACGAATGGCTCCCACCGACCAGAAGATGCCCAGAGGGTTAAGACTAAGCTAAGGGTAAGGGCCCAAGCATAAATGTTGTCACGCATAGTGGATTGGCTGTGGAGGGATTGAGGAGAAGGTTGAAGTGGGGATGTTGATCCACAAGGCGGTTAATGCTCATGTGGACTGGACAAAGCAATGTTTATGGAAGCTCGACGTGACTTCCTCGGGGCCGAGGCATCTACATCCTTACTCCACCGAGGTTCTTAAGGCGGTAGAAGTCAAACATTTCCTACGGACATGCTGTCGAAATTCTTCCCGCCGAAACCCAAGAGACGTGCAAAATATGCGAGCTTTGATAGGTAAATTTGTGCAACGTGCTTTGCCATGTCCCTCTATTTTAAGGATAGCCACACAAAGTGTATAGGTATCATAAACGCGGGAGGAGATGCGGTTGACGACAGTCCGTATTTAAGATGGATTGGGTTATATTAGACCTCGGATTGGATGCCAATGTATTACCTAAAAAACCTGGCAATGAATGGGTGAACCAAGAGATTGGAATGGTCCACTATCCGGCTACGCATGGCTAATCAACAAAATATCATACCATTGGGAAGGTTACCATGGATTATGGTATATATCGCGGAGTAAAGGTCGGTGACTTTGATCATTCAAATCATTGAGGATGCGAACCCCTACGGCTAGCAGCTCTTGGTATTGGATTGGGCCATCGACATGGGTTGTATCATTAACTTGAAAAAAAGAAGCATGGTGTTAGAAAATAGTGGCACAAGAGGTAATCATACCATTAGGCTCTATGGAAGGTAAACGCTACGAGGAACCGGTGCCTAGAAGGAAAGATGTGGACTATATTTATAAGTTGGTAGTAAAATAGCTTATTAAGAAGGGACGAAAATACCTTGTGAGGGAAGGGAATCTTGTGCTTATACGATCTCAATGAGGAAATAGAGACAGACAAAGACCGATTATGTGATGTCTCTAGATTGCATTGTCTGATAAAGCTTCCATGTGTTTCCTCGGAGGAAAATGCCATGACGGGACCGGGAAGTGGTGGCTCTGCCAGGCAGCACAGAAAGGTCGGGCTGACCCATGAGAAAGAAGCATTAGGGTACTCTGGCCATAGGTTGAAATAGATCTCTCATACATCGGCCCCCTCCCGGCAAAAAAATAAGTACAATTAAGAAAACATGCTCCTAGCTACGGTATAAGCCTCACTTGCACGGATGATAAGGTTCTCTTTGTCATGGGTCATGAGTCACCTAGGGAGCAAGGGCGGCGTGTTGGGGGGGGACGTGCGAGTGCTGCTGCTGGATAGGTGACCCTAGCGCAACGGATGGATCAAGCCTATCGATGATACGAAAACTAGTATTTGGAACGGTACCCATTGGTAAAAAGAAAAAATTACCGTTGGAAGGAGTGACCTCTAGACATTTAATGGAACAAATTATGGATATTTTTCATTTCCTTAGGGACCACCTCGGATAAAAAGTTTACCTCACCATTGCACGTTTTGGAGTACTATAAAAAAGAGAAAAGATAGTTCAGCTAGAGGTACTATTTCACTTGAAAAACTTTCACCTCATTCTTCTCTTGGAAACAAAATCAGATTTTTTGTATCCACAATGTCCCTCTCATGTCTAGTCAACCACTCCGTCGATAGTAGTCACCCGGAAATTTGGGATTCATTTATCGCACAAGGATGCTAGGCACTAACCATAGAGACCCTCGGCCTCGATGGGGCACGATGTTGAAGAAGTCATGGAGGTTGAGTACGAAATGGAAGAAGTTCCCCCCGGAGTCACGAGGAAAGGCAAGGAAAAGGCACGGGGGGTTCGGGAAAAACCCCAAAGCAGCGGGTGGGCTGCGGGATACTAGGACTTCCCCAGACATGCCCGGGTCTCCGCCAACATCATCTCGAGATCAAGATGCATAGGAGGTTACTTTGCCTACTAACTGATCGATTGAAAGTTTACCTCCCTTTGTTCACCCCGTAGGCCATCTGGCGAATGTCGAAAAACTTGGATTTCTTGGTCATTTATCTACAAACCCCACTAACCCGAAGTCCTGTCGTCGATTGATCCTTGCGGTGACTCCATGAGGTCAAGTTTGATGATCACCACTTGGCGGACTTTGAAACCCTCGGTGAATTGGCCTTGGCATTATACTTTCATACAATCCATGTAGATGATGGAGTCATGGTGGTGCCGAAGCCTTTGGGTATGTGGCTTGCTTGGATCGGGACTTTTGAATCTACTTCGGATGCCTCATTTCGGCCATTACAACGTCACGGATCGGTTAGCTCGCCCGATTTCTTGCCCTCATTCATGATGGTGCTTATGGATTTGCGATTGGGTCTATTGATACTACATTGATCCATAGTTATAGGTAACTTCCTATGCAAGGGCACACTGTTAGAGCGGGTAGGAAAAGTATGGCTTGAGTTATCGCTACGGTTGTGTGGAAGACCTACGCGGTGCATCAAATTAGCAAGGTTTTGTGATCTAGACTATCAATGACCCAACTACTTAGATGGTACTAGGCTCTTAGCACAGGCTAATGAGGAAGTGCTAGGTTGCGACTATCCCCGCCTATGTGATTCAGTTGGTCGGCCGGTGTGCGAGGAATTTCTTTCAATTGGGCTCAATACTTGTGCGATGAATTTAAGTTAATGTCCATGAATCCCGGAGAAAGGGACATCTTTCTTCTATTCATGTTTATTATTCATAATAATCTTGGTCTGCGGGACACCCTCGAGAGTCGATCCTCCTAAACTTCCTCTTGGGATGTGCGAAGGAGCTCGGTATGCTCACTTATGGAACTCTAAGGATGCACAACACATCGAGGATAACAAAGTTTTTTGGATCCTCTTCCGATGCTGTGGCCGTCGCCATAAACTCTACGACCTGTTGTCCCCGACGATATATGAAAAATCTGAAGTATTGTCGTGTTCCAAGTTACCATGCACCATATTTGGATCCTGACCTCAACAATAAGACATGGACGACACTCCCTTATATGGTTGAGAATGAAGGTGACCCCGATGATCTTGCTATGGGTCCCTGCCTAGAAAAAAAAATGCCTCATAGATACTCGTGGGGAGACCACGGAGCCCTACCGAACGGCCTTAGACATAGCCAAGAATAGGGATACACGGCTACCTAGACCCGCGTAGCTAAAGCCTAGGTAGGGCCTAACGAGATATACCACTCACTCCCCCTTTTGGTCTGGCGTCGGGGAGTTGGGACCAAGATCTGAAAGAAACAACATGCCCACCATGCACGATATGATGTGACGATCACAGCGATTGACGGTGACCTTGAAGAGCACGGACACGGTCACCATGGCTATAGAAGACAAGTGGGAATTCATCAAGGCACAACGAGAAGGTTGTGGTCGGCAGCTCTCAAGTCAAGCTCCGCTCTCTCCAAATAAATCGATACGCTACCAACTAGCATGGGCCGGACACAAACCCCTTCGGTCGATAGAAGTTTGGTGCTATTCACGAGAGGACGATCATCTCTAGACTATACCTAGCACTACTGAAAGCGGAGCACTTAGCCCAGTCGACATAGGAACCCAGCTAGACCTAGCTAAGTGCCCCACGAAGCCTTACAAGGCCTCCATAATGTATCTTCAAGGAGGTTCATCGTGACCGGCGAGTTCACCAACTTGACTTGGTACGGTAAAAAAACCATCACGCAACGGTTTGTTGATTTTCTCCTTGCGTGCCATAGCGAGGTGGAGCTCAAAACGATAATCCACCAACTGCATGCAATTTAGCTATGAGATCCCGACCGCGAACATGCCTCGGGCTAAAGTGAGAAAATTGGTTGCGGCACTCAAAGCATCTTGGATGAAATACCTCGCCCGGGACACGAGATGGAATAGAAATCAACGCCGACTTATAGGCCAAGCTATGACCCAAAACACCCGAAAATTCCCATCCGGTCGCCGCCCTCATCACCAATGCGACGAATGTTATGTAATATTCCAAATTTTTCTTTCAATAAATTGGAATATTAAATTTTGTTAATTTCACTCATAAGTTGAATAATTGGGTGAGGGGGCCCAAAAAAAATAAAAACATGGGTAAAATCCCTCTAGTATGAAAGGAGATTAGCCTTGGAACTAGATTTCACACCCTCATGTGTGAAAGGAGACATTTACAAAGAGGCTACATTAAGTTTGACAAAGTCAAACAACGCGAGTATGGTGGAAAGCATCCTATGGGACGGCGCGAGAGAAGAGGAGGGAATATTCCTTGAAGGAGAAACCCTAAAAAAAGAGTGGGACCCATGGAGGGAGCTCTCATGTGTTTAAAAGGATGGAGAAACGACCATTGTTTCACATGCATATGATTATAGATTTCTTGTTTGCTTAGACTATTGCGGTCTTGGGCACATTCGAGGTGAGTTGCGGTGCTACTTAGCACAAGGCATTCGTGTTTAGGAATTCCTTCTCTTTCAGAAGAGGCCTCTTGAGGAGTTTCTCTTCATTTTCTCCACATTTTAGGCTTGACGCCAAGCATCCTCCTTCAGCTATAGCGTTCACCGAAGTAGGATAATTGTGTTCACGGGCATTACGGTGGAGGTTCTATTTCTTTCATCGGTCATTTTTTAGAGGAGGGAGTCTCTTTTCCTTTGGAGGATCGGTGAGGAGTTTTGAGCTGATTCTGATTATCTTTGGCATCGAAGCCAACCATTGTTCATCACATAGCACGGTCCCTCTCATTGAGCGTTATTTTCATAGACATCTTGTAGTGAGGGTTGCGGTACTTGTTTGGAGGGTTAGATGTTCAGCGTTAGGATTAGGATTTCACTTGGAAGATCCATTGAGATATTGACATTAGATGCAATATCTTTGGTCTTCTCCATTTAGTTCCATTACAGTTAGAGCTTCTATCCTGCAACTGCGACATTTTTTCCATTTTGTATATTTCAGCCAATCCTTCACGGGATTGTTGTATTATTGCTTTCGGTGGTTAGAGCTTTGCTCCCCCACTTTATTTGAGCCATACATTGTCACATCCATGTATTGACATTATTTCTGATAGTATCTTATATAAAATGCACGATCGTAACGGGGTTTATGCATAGGTACTTCGGTGTTCTTCATTTCCTTGTAGATGAGTTATTGAGGCTTACATTGCACATGAGTGGATGTTTCCTCAAGGATTTGTACTTTCTCTCTTGCTATAACATTATTTGTTAGCTGTCATATCTTCTTGTATCACATCTTATCCAAATAACATTGTTAATTTCCATGGTATGTTCATGCATTGTTCTGGAGCCCTTCATCGGGCACTTTACGAGGACAACTAGGTGAGGAGATCTATTTAATCCACCTAGAAGGATTTCTTTGGAGCCATATATTGGATTTCGGTCTTAGATGCATTGATATAAGGGATCTAGGTCCTATTTTCAAATCTGTATCATTCTTGGATAATGCATATTCCGGTCATGCCTTGCTAGGTTGTTCTAGATTTGAGATATTACAAGGGTATTAAAGCAGCTTTCTTGGCAGCTGTGAGTCTCGGCCCAAGAAGATCTAGATGATGAAGAAGTGCAGATTAATCTCACTGAGTTTTTAGATCAGGAGAGGACCTCTCCAAGGAGGTCAAGAAGATTGAAGGAAATAGAGAGAGGAAGGACCATCCCACTTCTATTCTCATCGAAAAGACAATGAGCATGGAAGATACTTGGATCATCTGATTCCTACTTCAAGTACCTTGTTGATTACAAGTCTCAGCCTAGGCCTTCAGGAGACTCTAGCGTTTCCTCATTTCATCCGGATATGAAGGAAGAAGAGACCTTGCAGTAAAGAAGAAATGAAAGGCAATAGATTCTGTTGTCTACCTTTGATGGATAATCTCTGACAAAATATTAGGTGAAAGTTATAGGAATTTTTCCTACTACATCGTAGTAGGGAAGAAACTGTTGAAATCTCAGTCTTTGCACTTGGAGGGTGGAGCCTATGTTTTAGTGGTCTAGCCACTTGAGCCATGAAAAGGTGAAAATTTTTGCGAGTTCACTCAAAGGTTGATCAAAACCTTTGATGGAGAAAGAACAAAGAAGGAAGAGCTCACCACCACTTGAGGAGCCTTGTAATATGACTGTCACATGGTGGAGGATGTGCCTTGCATCAATAGTTGGGGCGACTGACACATTGGAGGAACAGACTCTTGCGGCACTACAAGAGGTTCCCAAATCTCATCAAGGTATGAAAAGATTTCCAAAATCTATTGTTGCGGTAAATTCTTTTGATAATTGTGCGATTTTTTCTTTTACATGACCAAGGGTCAAATCACACTACTACTTATAGATTAGCTTGGTTGCCATCGCGGCTGTACAGCATGGGAACATTCAAGGAGGAAATAGTATCATCCTAATGTGCTTTGTTGGATTGAATAAACTTGGAGGTTAGGGTTTGAAGACTTGATGGAAGATAGTAGACATCTTAGTGAAAACCCTTTTTCCCTTTCTAGATGACCCTTTCTCAGTAGGCTCCTCTTAGCTCAAAGAAAATTCTACTTTTAGCAATTCCAAGGCCTCATTGGTTTTGGAGGACTATTGTTGAAGGGAGATCTCATGGAGAGATTTCATTAGAGGTGCACTTGACACACCATGGAATGCAAGTTTTCTTCCTTTCTCACACTTGGATCTTAATGGATCGGAGGAAATAGAAGATGGAGGACATCTGAGGATGGATAACATCTCTCATGCTTGTGGACATTCATTGTCATACAAATCATGATGGGAGGTTATTTTATACCACCTATTTGGGTCCTTACGGGGTCAAATTGATCCTTGACAAGGTTGCATTTCAAAATCCCATGAAGTGCAAGGGCAGAATGCGATTTGGGAGGATGGTGGCCCTCATGGAGGAGTACCAACTTAAAAAGGAGAGAGGAGACATCCAGTGGTGGTTGAGTGGATGTGGTTGATAAGTAAGGAGGCGGGAGGTACTTGCAAATATATGACACCGAGGCGAGCGGAGGCTTGTTTGCACTGGTTACTCTTGAAAGAATTTGGCCATCCCATGGCATCTGATCTTCCTAAGAGTGGGAGGAGGGAGAAAGAGATGGCGGGATGCTTGCATCGTTGGGCAGCATGGGTATGGGTGCATGGTGTTGATTGCTTTTATATTATTCATTATGTATTCATCACTTGAGTTGTATGATGGGAGCATAAGGAGGCATGAAGCACTTTGGTTGCTTAGGCTTGTACTTGAGAGAACGGGGTCGGATTTGCTCTCACTTGTTGTGTGATGTTGCGGGGGTAGAGGGCACTCTTATTGTGTAAGAGGATACTCCTTTGACCTTAGATGATTTGGGAGCACTTCCATCTTGGGAAGTATCCCACACTTGCAGTAGCATTACTAGAGGAGTCTTTTGTGAGGGCATGTTAAAGAACAAAGCTTTGTATTGAAAAGAACATATTTTCATGAGCCCACAACAACTGTCACTTTGGAGCGAGAGACATGGATGGAGTGTCCCCGGGGATCACTTCACATTGGATGTACTTGGTGAACAAGGAGGAGTTGATGATAAAGTGGTGGATAGAGGCATGTTTATCACTATGATACATTCTTCTTGACTTGGATTTCCAAGCATGCGAGAGATGATCTTCTTGCAACACATGGTTCATTCATCTTCATAGCATTCCAAAACACTATGTAGGACTCACTCATGGATCCGTGTACCATATTACTTTGGGAATATGGTATGAATTTTATTTATACATTCATTGATTTGGATACTCTTACCATTACTATGCGATTGCATTGCTTCACAAGAGGGCAAGCTTGTGACATTGCTCCATGATCATTGTTGGGCCAATCTATATGATGGAGGCAGCCATATTTTTTATGTGGCCTTGGGAAAATGTTTTATCATCATATGTATGTTCGGTTATTTGCACCCAAAAATTCATCATATAATGACATACATGGTTAACTATGTAACAAGAAACATTTTTCCTTGTACTTTTATGAAGCTTTGACGATTTGGGAAACTACGGCTTGTCAATATTAGGAAATCTTTTGGTAACTTCTTGCACCGCATGAAACCTTCAACCCATTTTGCTTATTTTTATCATGAATTCTTTGCTGATGTGGATCTGATTTTTATTGGAAGCATAATTGGGAGATTGACATGAGTTGGATGTGTCCTTGAGGGAGAAAACTCCCACATTTTTTGCACTACATGTTCTAATGGGAGCATGGGAGGAGATATAGCCACCACAACCACACATTTGTTTTATTTTTGGGTGGACCATGGAATTGATAGTCATTCATTGTATAACCATGGGAAAGTGCTTGATCATGTATTGTTGTTACATTCGACCATTTACTATTCGTTAGTAGGTGTGTGGATTTTGTATGTTATGCCATGTTACTTTGAGATTGCAGTGGATGGCCCCACGTTGTGTCCTTTTGAGATTATTGTTTGTATCATGCATCAACAAGTAAAAATTGCAAAAAATTCTCATTGGGATACTCTATAATGATCGTGTCCTATTCATCATCGATGAAATTTTTTTCCACATTTTTCTACAATGTTGGAGGAGAAGCTGTTTGGAGGATTATTCTTGACTTTTCCATTTGAGGGCAATAATTTTCAACCTAGGATGTACACTCTACACTTATGATAAGTGGAGGAAGAGGATCATGTGGGTAGTATGATGCTTACCATGTTCAGATTTATTACCTTCATTTCTGGAGCTTGAGGTGGAAGGTACTAGGTTTCCATGTTGGGGAGGTGACTCATTTTGTTGGATGATTGATTGGGGATGGAGGATCCACATGGGAAAGTATTCCTCCTCAATTTCAGACTCATGCCTTGAGTGGAGGGTATAGTTTTATCCCATGCAATTTCTTGAGACAAGCAACATTTGGGAGGGAGGGAGGCTATGTGTTCAAATTTTCTTCAATAAGTAGGAATATTAAATTTTGTTAATTTCACTCATGGATAGAATAATTGGGTAAGGAGGGCTAAACACAATAAAAACATGGGTAAAATACCTCTAGTATGAAAGGGGATGAGCCTTGGAATTATATTTCACACCCTCATGTGTGAACGGAGACACTTACATTGCGAAAATTTGAGTCAAGTTGACCAAGTCAAACAACGCAGAGGTATGAGGTGGAAAGCATCCTATGGGATAGTGCAAAGAAAGGAAGGGAATATTACTTGAAGAAGGAAACCCCTAGAATATTGGGACCCATGGAGGGATATCTCATGTGCTAAAAGGAGGACAAGGCAGCCATTGTTTCACATGCATATGATTATAGATTTCTTGTCTACTTAGACTATTTGCGGACTTTGTTGTTTCGTGAGTTACGTGCACAAGGCATTCCTATTTAAGATTCCTTCTATTTCAAAGAGAGGCCTCTTGAGGGAGTTTCTCTTCATTTTCTCCACATTCGAGGCTTGAGGCCAAGCATCCTCCTTCCATTACAACATTATTCCTGAAGCGGGATAATTACGTATTCTGAGGTGTTGATGGAGGTTCCTTATCACTCCTTTAGTCATTTCGAGCGAGAGTATGGCCTCGCGCTGGGATCGGTGGGAGCTTTGAGTTGATTCCCATTATCTTTGGCACCGGGCAAACCATTGTTCATACTACAACGCGATCCCTCTCATTGAGCACGTGGCCACTGCATGGAGCATGCGATTGATGGTTGCGGTAGTTGTTTGGGTAGGATCTTCAGCATTAGGATCGACCTTTCACTTGGAAGATCCATTGGAGATATTGACATCAGATGCAACATCTTCGAGTCTTATCCTTTTAGTTCCATTTTGAGTTGCGTACCTTGCAACTCGGCATTTTTGCCATTTTGTATATTTCGGCAAATCCTTCTCGGGATTGTTGTATTATTTCTTTCGGGGGTTAGGCTTTGCTCCCCCACTTTATTTGAGCCATAAATTGTCACATCCATGTATTTAAATTATTTCTGAAAACGGTATCTTCTATAAATTTTGTAGTCATAGCCGGAGTTTATGCATATGTAGTAGTGTTCTTCATTTACTTGTACATGAGTTATTGAGGAGCTTGCATTGCTGCTTGAGTGGATGTTTCCTCAAGGATTTTTACTCTATACTACTATAACATTATATTTTGGCTATCTATATCTTCTTGTATCACAAATTGTACAAATAACGTTATCATTCCATGGTATGTTAATGCATTGTTCTGGATCCCCTTCATCGGGCACTTCTGAGGACAACTAGTGTGGAAGTCTGATTTTAACCCACAGAAGGATTTATTTGGAGCCATATCTTGGATTTCGGTCTTAGATGCATTGATCTGAGATATATGTCATGGTTTCAAATCCTGTAGCAACCATTCCTACAAAATGCGTTTTCAGTCATGCCTTGCTAGCTATTCTGATTTGGAATATTACATATTACTGAGTGATTTCCCAATGTGTCCGATTGTTGGAATCAACCATGCAACTCTAGATAAGGTCCAACATGATCTAGTCCTTCATGAAATCAATCGGGACTTAGTTAGCGAGAAGAAGCCTTTGAGCGAGTCAACGCATACAGCGCCGCCCAGTACTGCCCGGCGCTTGGCATGGTTAAAAACCCAACAATGATCTCCAGGAGAGATTGAGAAGATACGACGTAAACAGCATCATGTGGCAGAATGTATGAAGCCTTGGGCTACCACAACCCTCCTTTCGCGGGATATTGATGACACGACCAAGCGACTTACTCAAATCCTTGAGAGTGTCAACTGTGCCCAACAGGGCCAAACCTTCCGGATCTTTGGTAGACCTTGCACGGTGTTGCTGCCTAGAGTCCAAGAAGTGTTACCTCTTGATCGCCACCCTTACTACCTTACGTGCGTAGATAGGCGCACCACGTTGTGAGGACGAGTCACAAGATTGTCTTTGGGGGCTGATGAGCAGGTCTCAACGAGCTATGAAGCTGGTAATTTTGTATATTTTTTATTATATATAGTCTAGCACAAGGTTTTAGGGTGGGCAAAGCCTCGAAACATTGTAATGGGAAAAAAAGGGTAAACCTAGGGTCCAAAAACCATGGTTTGCGGACTATGAAATTTTAGGAGTATTTATTATAAATAGAGGAACATTTTGAATTGTAAGGCAAGTAATGAAGAGAGCTATTGATACGAATTGTGGTTTATGTGGTTGTGTGGAGTTTTGAGGAGAATCTGCTTTTTAATGGTAGATGTCTGATCTGCTTTGTGTGCGGTTGGGATGGGTATTGTTTTGAGAGTTGATGGATGTGAATACAAAGGTTGGGTTAGGAGCTGAATCTATGGTACTATTTATAAAGAAAATCTGGTAATTCTGTGATCTTATGCGTATTCTGTGTGACTCAGTTCACATTGTAAGTGTTTTACTGTCCTAGATGCAATTGTTTTGTTTATGCATTGTTGAGATATTTTCTTGAAGTATATGATTATTTACAGCCCCATAGTACAATTAACCTTGTGCACGTGGATATGAAAAGAGTCCCATAAGTCTACTTGAGGGAGATCTGGACATCTGAGGTAGAACGTAGTAGTGGTTCACACTTACTTATCATTTCTGGTATGGAAACACGATTCAGCCCACCCATACTACTTAGGGTGAGACTTTAACACAACGTTAAGTCACTCTAGAAAGGGCTGATGGTAAGCAGGGATTTGTTGGCAAACCGAACTCCCGAGCTGCAGTTGAGGCCATGAGTCAACAACAATGAAGACAAGGTGGGGTAATTGCAAGTAGAATAATTACATTCTAAAATAGAATTTTTATTTTCCAAAAATTTTCAAAATTATGTAGTTTATAATGAAAAAAGGTGCGGTACCGCCTTTGTTTTTACACTAAAACCATGAGTCTACCACTGCATTTTTAAACAAAAAGTGTGGAAGGCGACTTATAGAAAAAATAAGCATACGAATTCATAGTTAGGGATTCTAATGAGTTGTTACCTTCAATTTTGAACTATTCAAAATCGAGGAACATTCAAAATCAAACGAAAAATCGAAAACTAGAAGTTCAATTTTGATGGAGTCGCCATTTTGTTAGGCGGATTAATCCTCTTCATGATAAGAAGCGATCTCCATAGTATCCTAAGGATATAAAGTAAAAGCAGAACAAATGCAAAATATTTTCTCTTGATTATTGTAATTAGAATGATATTAATTAACTAAGTAGGAAGATATGCTCTATTTGCCTTAAGTCCAATGCTTGCTTTAATCTTCAATCCAATCGTTCCAAAGATCAATTTAGCATGTAAGGTCTCACATCCCAAAGACAAGAAAAGGTTAAAGCACCATGAATATGTGAAATTTAGAAACATTAATCTATCTCGGTGATCAAGGAATCAAGAATTAAATTACTCAATAGATACATGAACAATTTAATGAGAAAAATAGAATCCATTGGTATTAAATTGTATGATAAGAAGTAACCTTGCAACCTTTTGCCTTGATGTCATACGAGTTCTTTCGAGTCTGAACGGGTGTTTTCCATTAGTTGAAAAGCCTTCTCCTCTCTGAACTAGCATAAAACTATGGATATGATTATGTGATCATTCTCATACCATTGATGCCAGTATAAAGTATAATTTTTATGACAATTCACCTCAAAACAACCAAGTTCTAAGTACCTTGACTAAAACATGATCTCAATTTATAGTAGAAGGGAGGAAGTTTTGATTCGAAATAAAGGGGATAATGTCCTCTCAAAAAAATGGTTTAGCTCAAATACCAAAGGATAACCTCCATTAATGAAGGGATAGAGGTTCATGGAATGAAGGGGCAAAGCTTGACTGATTATGCTTCTAGAAGCTTGGGGAGAATATTCGACCAAGCTGGGCTTATAGAACTCCAAAATTTTCTTTTATTTTACCTTTTATGGGGGTCCACAATTTTAGTGAACAAAACATGCGGAATGTGTATGAGGTTATAGAATAAATATTTGTGGTACCATAGAGAATGATTAGGAAAAGTGTGGAGTTAGGATTTTTAGGGTTTTGTAAAAACTTTTTCAAAATTCCAAGACTTGGTTTAGGAACTTTATAATTTTTGGACCTCAAGGGCATAATCGGTAATGATGAACCCATATAGACAACTAAATGTCATGGTGACAATTTTAGTGTAACACCTAGATGGGTGGCCATCAGAGTTCTTGGTGATCTTGCAGGTTGATCGGATCAAGCCCCAAATCCTTGAACTCATTGGGGACATGCGAGGATCCAAAAAAGAAGATTGTTTTGATACCAGCGATCCGGATTTATTCAAAGACACAACGGAAATCCCTTACATGTGTAAATACAAATATGTAGCGGAAATAACGCTGTTTCATTAATATCAAAGGACTAAAATTTTCTTGCGGACATAATAGAAATAAACAAGCTAGGGCATTGTTTGCTTATCTTTAAGAATATATGTAGCGGATGTAGGACTTTGTGCTGTAAGTCAAAATAGACGAGGGCCTATTGTATTTAGAAACAATGGAAACCTAAACATCTAAAACCCTAACCCTAGGAGATGAAACTTAATTGTAGGCCCGTTTGGGTAAATCGGTGTTTCAACTTCATTAATATTTTAATACAATCTGTTTGATGCTTAATATCTCGTTAAAAAAAAAAAAGATCGATTTTTCCAGAAACATGTTCAAGGCCTCAAAATAGATCGGAAGTTCGGGACCAAAAAGGCATCAAAAATAGTAAGTTGTACTTAAAATAAAATCTGAGCCGAGACAATGGTGAGGCCCCAAATTGGAATATGTGGGTATACAATATCCACTAGGATGTTCTCCCTCTTGAATCAATGGTCCCCATTGCATTGTGTTCCTCCATGAGATGAAACTTCTTGAACTTGGTCCTGGTCAACCATTTCCTTGGTGGGGAGTTGGCTGACTTAACAACCGGATATAGTTGTATCTTATTGGTGGTGTTCTTGATTTTCATGTCCATGATAACATATGTGGTGTCATGTTCCATGCAATTATTAGGTTTAACTATGTTGTTGTGAGTTGTTAACGATTTCATAGGTGTCCGGTGGAGGTGGGAAGTTGGGACGAAGGTGATCCACATTGAATCTGGGTGTAGACCAGATAGTGGAATAATGAGCTCGAAGACATTGTTCCCTACTACCTTGGTGATGGTGTACAACCCATATCGGGCTTGGTAGAAGTTTGTGGTGGAATCATGAGCACTCATGCAAAATGTAGCCACGAGTTTGCAGCCCACGGAAATTATGTGGTACCGATGTTGATCATGTCATTGCTTGTACTTAGCATTGGCTACGTCGATATGTCATGAACTTGTTGACGAATCATAAAGAAATGAAGTTTTGTATCATAGACAATGTCTTGTTTTGGAAAAATCATGGTGGAATTACTATGGTGTTTGCTTAAGATGGGCTAATAAAGTTTTGGAAGTTTCCATGTAGGTGACTATGGAGGACACCTTTGCGGAAGTCAGGCGAAGATAAAATCTTGAGAGCTAGTTTTCTTGGCCTACACTACCCGGATGTGAAAAATTATGTGACCTCTGTCCCAAATGTCAAATCTTTGAAGGAAAGAAAAAGATACTACCTTTACCCCTTAAAACCATCTCCACGAAATGCCTTTTCGACAATGGGGTTTGACTTCATTGGTTTAAATTCACCCTTCATCCTTAGCCCAACACAAGTGGATTTTGTGACCACGAGAATATTTCACTAAGTGGATAGAAGCCATACCTTCTAGGCAAGCCACTAATATCTTGTCGGAATATTATTTTTAGAAAACGGCATACTATCTATATTTGGATGCCCCTAAAAGATCATTACTAATAATCATTGCATTCAATTCAAAAAATATGATTGAATTATATAATAAATACCACATTACCCTTGGCATTCCCTTTGCTTATTACCCCAGGTAATGGTCTTGTTAGATCCTCCAATAAAATCCTTGTGAATATCATCAAGAAACTACTATAAGACTATAAGAAAACTTGGAACAAAAGGTTAGTGAATGCCTTATGGGCGGATAGACTTACAAAGAAGTCTATTGGTACATCCCCATTAGGGAAAATTTGACGTCTGAAATGGGCCTCTAAGAAATAATAAAATAATAAACCAATAAAATAATATTTATTAATTTTCAATTCACTTTTTGCATCACAATCCATGTAACCATAGTTAAATTTTTACCAAAATAAAATTAATAAGAAAATTGTATTGATGTGCCTATAAATAAGAATGAGCTTTTTAAGAAAAATTCATTATCATTGAACAAATAATGCATTTGTCCTTTGTACTTAAATAACTTAAAATAAAATATAAATATATATTTATAATTCTTAATTATATTATATGCTATTAATTAAAATTTATATTATTTAAATTGTATAATAACGTGTAATTAATATAATATTATATATAAAGCTAATATAGTATAATATAATATAATAAATGTATAGGGATATCCATTGTTTCTTTTAAGAAATATAGGGAAATGAAAATAATATTTTTTTATTGAAAAAAGTGTAAAATGATATTTATTATGAGTACATGACTTTGACTTTAAAATTACTTAGAGGCACTACCATGGTTAACCATCAGTTTTATCCCACCATTGAGAATGTGACAAGTAAGTACCTTTAACTCAAGCAATGCCACCTCAACCATTAGGGATGATGTCATCCTTAAAATGTGATTGGTTCTTATAAAGTGAATTTTGATTGTACGGTTTCATAGGCCCATTTTTAGACCTCAAAATTCTCTTATCGGTTAGTTATGGGATGGATGTTGTTTTCCATCTTCTTTAGGAGGTACCAATAATGAATATAATCCAATAATATTTGTAGGTTGAAACCAATGACATCCGGAGAGAAGAATAAATTAAACCATACACTTGCATCGAGCCGGGGAAGATGTCTATCTCATGTCTTAAGTTGTTCGAGAAAAGATTAAAAAGATATTTGACAAGAATACAAAGGAAGATGATTTTTATATAGGTGACAACATTCTTAAGTGGGATTCCGGGGATAGAAGAGAAAGGTAAATATGAGAAATTTATTTTATTATGGAAAGGCCCTTATATCATTTATGTGGTTACGAGAGGTAAAAATGCATTTTTAAGGAGTTGGATGGATCAGATCTACGAGTGAAGTATGAATGGTAGAATCTTGAAGCATTACTATTCCCAGAATAACGGTATTTTTACTTTGTTTACTTTATTCATTGTACATAACATTGCAGATTTTAGATTGGATCAGATGTTTTCTAGCAAAGTTGAAGCCGGAGAGAAGGCCCTAAGCTTTGAAAGATAAAAATGCATAAGTATGAATAATTGAGCTCAAAAAATAGTTTCAAGAATTGACAACACTCAAATTCAATGGCTACTACTCTCAAAGTTCTTGACATTTCACCATGAAATGCCATCCCCATGTGGAGCCACTATTAAGGTCCTCTAATAATAGGATTCATAATTAAATTGAATTTGATCAGTCTTGTAAATATGTCCATACTTTGCTTTACGCAAATTGTGTTCCCATATTAGAAAAAATAAAAAATGTAAAGAGAGTAAAATTCCTAAAGAAAAATCAAAGTACTTGAAAGAAAAAATATATAAAAATATATAAAAATGGACCCCAAACAAAGAAATAAAAATAAAACATAAAAGTGATCTGAAAATACAAATGCCACTACTATTTAGCACCTACTTTGCCAAAAATAAATATTATGTGTAACTTGTTAAAATGCCACAATCCATGAAGGTTAAACAACTTAATAAACTCTCATGCTTTAAATTTCATGTTGATAGATAGAGAATAAAGATCTAGCAAAATAGTGTAATCTTGGCGAGATCAGTAGTTAGGTAGAGAATAATAATGAGCTCAATAGTTTAATGCGAGCTCTTTTAATAAATAAGGATAGAATTAGTTACTTTGTTGTTTAAAAGAAAATGAATAAGGGTTTTCAAGCTCAAATGCACCCATGTAAATGAAGAAAAAAAAATGTTAAGCCTTGATAGATGGGTAGGTAGAAGCGATTTTTTACAATCATGGATAAGCATAAAATTGGTCATTTCATTTTACTAACTTCCTTCAAAATTCACCCCCTTGTAAAAATACTCCATCCCCTCCATTTCCATTCTTTCCCCTTATTTCACTCTTCTCCCCTTGCAAAAGCCCTTTTTTCTAAGTTAAAAACACATTTTACTTAAGAAAAGTGAAACCCATTTACTAATTCCCATTTTATTCAAAAATACCCAAAAAACCCAAAAATACTTTTTTATCTAAGTATAAATGCTAAATGTTATATTGGGGGCCCACTATAAAGAAATCTATCCCCGATGTCATTTTTTATTCTATACTTAGTGTTTTTACATATCCACGATTCACATTTCATTATTAACACATAACCTAATGTTAATTCCGTTACAAAACCTTTTACTCTAGTATTATATCAAATCCTTTATATATATATATCCCAACCCATACTTTTTATTTTAACTTATGTTTTAATCCCCATATGTTATATAATCCCACATCCCATAGGTTAATATATTAAAAAGCTCATTTATATACATTGGTCCCCACCTTTAACCACATTGGTTATATTATTTAAAACCTCGACCATTTAAATATATAGCCAATAATATATCAAAACCCAAATTATATGTATTAAAACATAGTTTAAATACATATAACCTCCCGCTTTGCTTAAACCACAGGACCCATGCCTTTACGAAAAGCCAATACTCCATTGCATCATCCTAGCCATCAATCTTCACCCTCTAGATCCAGGTCACTATGAAACCACATCGCACATTTCATTGTCCAAGAGTTAACACACCCGAAGCCTTGCAAAAAGTGCGGTTGCGAGGCTCTCATCCCCTCTACGTGGCATATTTCTATAGGATCAAATTGTCACAAACATTACCATTAAATACCTTTGGAAACTGTGAAAACCACTCGGTTACTTTCTCCCCTAGCCTCGCAAACCACCCTGTCAATTCAAAATTGGCTTGCCCATTAAATGCATTCACTTGTTGATAAAAATGCATAAAACCGCCCATTTGAACCTTTTTTTCACCTTTCTATTATATTTTCACTAAAGAAGCACTTCCGACCAATTTTTTCGCTACTGAATCACGTTTTTCGACCTCATTTTAAGCCTAAATCACCATAATTCGAAGATCTTTAGTGAAACATAATATTTTAGAACCAAATCGAGGCTTATAAAGACTAGAAGAAGCTTATGAAAGCTTTCTTCATCTCAAAAACCTCTACTGCATGAAAATCTTCATTTTCAGGTATTCTTCAAAGAACACACTTATTCCTTGATCTAAAAGTATGCCGCTAAATTGAATCATTTAGAACCTTTTGTGAAGCCAGAAAAGCACTATTCTTCATAAAAGCTCTTTTCTATAAACCCTGGAACTACTTGCAAAGATTCTAAAACCTTAAGACTATTAGAATACGAGTTGAATAAACTAAAGAAATTTAAGCCTCTATAGACCCTAAAATATTCATGTGCCTTTAAATCCATTTTACACTTAGGCTCGTGTCTTTTTACCTAATTCCAAAGGTCTTGAAATTTCCTTTTGACACGGAGAGATTATAGTTAAGTTAATTGAAAAGTTTACACCTTGTAGAAAAAAGATAAACCGTTACTCTATCCAAATGATCATCGCAAAGCTGTTATAAATTACTAGAGGAGTGCTCCTACGAGTCCAAAATCGGTGTTTCTAAAGTCAAAAGAGTATTAAAATTGATAATTCAAGCAAAGCAATGGCTTCTAAAAATATTGTACCTATCGGTTCTCTGACCCCCTATTGTAGATATAGAGCACATTCCATTAGGCGATACGGACTTCAAGATTACTAATACACTTATAGTTCAATCTTCTTGAGCTCCACTTCTTTGAACGAGAAAAATCCACTAGATTAGAGTGATGAAGTTTTTATCAGGAGCCAAATTTACCAAAATATGTTGTTCCTAAGATATTCCGGTACCCGAGAAGTAATTAGACTACGTCAATCATGTTATTTTCTGATCGACCATCATAAACCCCAAAAAAAGAAATCTTATTACCATTTACAAGTAGGAGTCAATTAATGAGATGTTGCGAGATAAAACCGAATTACGATGAAATCCCTTTATCCATAGAGGCCCTCACTCGATTATATTTGAATCTAGACTTCCCAGAGTTCAGATATTTCAAACCTTTGTACCTTCTTCTGTAAAAATTCCCAAGATAAATCCTCCATACCCTTTTGCAAAATTCTCTGAAAGGACAAGACATATCATCTTCATGCTATCTTTCATTCTTGTTGCTATAGATGAACATGATGATATTGATGTTAGGATCTTCGACACATAGGAAATAGTTAAGAATAACTTATTCTAGTGTAGAGTTAGGTAAATTGTGTTTCTTTACCATGTACATTTGTAACTTATAAATACGATGGTCACGATTTGTAGTGATGCGATAGTTATCTCTCACCTCGGTATTAATGACACTTGATCCATGGCTTAACACGATTTGCCCATGATCTCTATTTAAAGAGCATGGGGGTCATTTGTTCGGTAACCGTTTATGAAACATATGTAACTTTCTTTTTATATTAATAAATTCCTGAAGTGGCCACGTTGGCTCGATCCACATGCATTGTTTCCCTCTTTGGGGGTTTAACCATGTGATTATCTTAGTTCTTGATTCGTGATACGGTTGTGAGCGGTGACCTTTGGTTCTTGATCAGACTTTTTGTAAATTCCTACATGGTATGAGCTATTTTGAGGGCCATGTCCGTTGTTGATCAAAATGCGAAGCCGGTTGTTGCATGCAAATTTCGTTTGTAGATCTACTATTTATGAACATTTTCGGGTTTGGAGAACTTCTCGGTTGTTCTGGAGCATACGTTACGGTGAGGAACTCCTTTTGTTTCATGCGAAAAGGTTTTATTTGCCCAAGTTATGACATTTTTAGATGCGAATATAAAGCATACGTTTTTCGATTATATTTATTAATAGTTAAGATTTCCTTATTTCGGTTCCCCTTTTTATTTTCGAGTTTTAGGTTTTATTTATTTTTCGGATCTATACCCTCTTCTCTATGTATGCTCTTTGCTATGCGCTATGTGTGATCTGGGCAAATCGAGAAACGAGAAAAATGGATTTTTTTTTGATACGTATGCTCTTTCCCCACATCTTTGTGTGATCTCGGGAAATCAAAAATAGTGAAAAAAGGATAATTTGTCGATAAGGCTCTGAAAATCTAAAATTTTGTCATAAGGCTTTGCATTTGTTTTTTTTTTCTTGCTTGTGTTTTTTTGTGCTAGAAAAGGCGAAGAGTTAAAAAAAAAAAAAAACCCTTCCTCCTTTCAAACAATAACGTGATCCTTTTACTATCTCACGTGATGAGGGATTAGTTTATGAGCATAGAGGTCATGGATTCAAATCTCTTTCTCAGAAACTTTGTAAAAAATTTTGTTAGAAGAGAGGCGGAAATTTTTTAAAAGCCACACTTCATCATGTTCCTGTAAACATTCCGCATCTTCAACTCATTTTTTTCAAAAAGTCATAATTTCTTCATCCAGGAAGTCATGTTTCGAGCCATTTTTTTTAAATGGCCTAATTTTTTGAGATATTTCCATTGGAGTAGTTAATTTCAACTTTTCTTAGATTCGGTTGAAAAAAATGGAAGTGCATGCCCAATTATTCTCAACAGCACAATTATTTCAATGGCTACCTCACATGGTAGATATACTTAGAAGTAAAGGGCTTTATAGAATAGCCATAGGACAAGAAACTAAACCTTTGATGATGATAAAGTTTGCTAAATGGGAAAATAAATAAGATCAAGCACGAGGTTGATAGGAATATGTGCTCATGATCTTTGATTTCATATCCTTGACATTGACACCCATGATGAAGCCCTGGAAAAGATAAACATTTTGGCATTCAAAATCATCAGACCTGACTTGAAAATGAGTTGCTTGCTTTGAACGCCAATAATTTCTCCTCCACTTAGATTTTGGTAATTAGGACCATTGAATTCTTTTAGAAGTTTGTAAGATAAAGGAAGATGGTAGCCTCATTTGTTACATTCTTTCTAAGCTTGGCCTACGTACTGCAATATTATTTGTTTTGCCTTCCATTCCACTAGAAGCCATCATTTCTTTAGGAACCGCCTACAAGAACTATTTTGATGCCTTTTGCAACTCTTTGATAAGAGAACAAGAAAAACTCTTACACCTTGGTATTATCACTTCTAGAAATGAGTCTAAGAATTCCTTAGCGACCCAACAACTATCATATCAAAAGAATTCCAAGAAAGCGGTATCCTAAAAAGTATGGTCAGAAACCAAGCAAGGGTCCTATGAAATTTCAGCCACAAATGAAAAAGCAACTCACCAAAATGATAAGGCATATAAAAACAAAGGAAAGAAAGGCAAGGATAGACATTTCAAATTTTGCAATCGTGATGGCCATTCCTGGGTGCCAAATGTTTTAAGAAGATGGAAGCCTTAGAAGTAGCAATGAAAAAGCACAACATCAATTTGGAGCACTCTCCACCTTCATCTTTAGGAATGGCACTTTCTTCTTGTGGTTTTCAAGCATCAAGATCTAGTTGTAGGTAAATGTATCTTCCTCTTCTCATTCTCATGAGTGAAAACCATTAGATTCTAGAGCTTCTTATCACATGGCCAAAAATAAAGCCATGTTTTCTTCTTTAAATGATTGTAACACCCATCATATTTATGTTGGTGATGATAGATCTCTTAGTGTTGTAGTATCTAGAACCATTCATCTCGATAATGGTTAGTTTAATGATGTACTATGTGTTCCTACCTTGTCATGCAACCTTCTCTTTGTTTATCGAGATAACTCATTCGAGGTTAAGGGAAAATAGTAGAATTCTCACCTCATGATGTTGTAATCAAGGACACAGAAAGATCCTAAACATATTTTAGCTACTATAATTGTGATGATTCCACAAGGTTGTATAATTTTGCCGGTAACTTTGGATCATCATGTATTCCCTCCATTTTGTTTCTCACAATGATAAAGTGAGCAAACTTTGGCAATCGGTTGGTCATAAACCTACTTCTATTCAAACTCTATGTAAAGACAATATGAACGAGCCTTCCTATGGTATCTTTCCGAGATGGTGTTTGTTATGGATGTGTACTTGGAAAACATCATTGGGATAGTTTGACAAACATGCCTCTTGGCGGCTTCAACCAATTTGCGGCTTGTGCCACCGGTGATTTATGTGGTCCACTTCTGTTGTTTCTTTCCCTAGTTGCAAGTACTTCTTAACTTTCATTGATGATTTTTCTAGATGCACTTGGGTATACTTCTTAAAACTCAAAAAGTGAAGTTTTTAACATGTTCTTAGTGTTGAGCCTTTTTGAGAAAGTAACCTGGACATCAAATTGAGTTAAGATCAAACAATGGAGGAGGAATATGTTAACAACAAATTTATCAACTTGCATTGAGCATGGCATTCAATTGAAACATAATGTTCCATATACTCCACAACAAAATGGTGTATCTGAATGAAATAATTGCACCTTAAAAGAAATGGATAATTGTATTCTTCAATCTAAAGGACTTAGCCTCAATTTTATAGGCGAAGCCATTAAGCGTACCAAATTACATAGTAAATCACACTCCTACTAAGGTTTTAAAGAATATAACTCGAGAAGAATCTTGGAGCTCAATCAAACCATATGTAAGTCACTTTCATGTTTTTGGAAGTGATGCTTAGGCCTATATTCTAGATGCGAAACATAAAGCCTTGGAACCCTAGAGTGAAAAATGCATTTTATTGGATATTATGAATATGTCAAAGGTTATAAACTTCTTCAACCAAAATAAAAAAGTATAATCATTGAAGGAGATGTAAGTTAGATGAAAATATGTCAGCCTACGAGCCTAGTTGGTGAGTGTGCCACCCTTTTGGCACAATGAGCTTGATTCAACATATGTGCCACATCTCTCACTCTCTCTTCTATTTTTAATAGAATTCCTTCTAGTTTAGATGATGATAGCGAGGATTAAAATCCTCCTCCACCTCTTGCAATTGTTCATTTTACTCCATCGCTTCCAAGATAGGTCCGCTCTACTCGGGATGTAGCGAGTTCTCTTATAGGTATTACGCCGATCGACGACATACACGTTCTCGGTTGAAGAACCTCTTCCTTATTGGCTCAAGTTCCGGAAAATCATGATCCGAAACCTTTGAAGAAGCCTGCGATCATCCAGTTGGGATGAAGCTATGAATGAAGAATATCACTCCTTATTGGCAAATGATACTTGGGATCTTGTTCCTCTTCCAAAGGAAGAAAACTTGTTAGATGTAGATGGGTTTACAAAACAAAAGTTTGGACCAAATGGAAAAGTGGATAGACATAAAGCTGCGTCTTGTTGCTAAATGATTTTCACAAGTTGAAGGCATTGACTATCTTCAAAACCTTCCCCCCTATTGCCAAAATGGTTTCTATCCGCCATTTTCTTTCACTAACGCCTTCTTTAAATACAAATTCCATCCAGTTGATGTTAAATGTCTTCTTACATGGAGATTTACATGAAGAAATCTACATGGAACAACCCCTTGGCTTTATCCAAAATGACTCTAGCCTTGTTTGTCACCTTAGGAAATCTCTCTATGAGGTCGAACAGATGCGTCGGACTTGGTATGCCAAAATGGATCGTTCTATTAGATAATGGCTTTCTAGGTGTCATTCGACAACACTTTATCTACACCAAGAAACTAGGAAAGTCCTTCACCATCCTTTTCTTTGTGTTGATGATATTATCCTTGCGGTAGTGATCCAAACCGTATAAAAAATTTGAAGTATAGCCTCAAAAAGAAGTTTAAAATGATAGACTTAGGACACTTGCATTATTTCCTTCGTATTCAAGTCTTGTAATCAAGGAAGGCATTACCCTCACCAGTCCAAACATACTGTGATCTTCTACACCAATTTCACATGGAAGACTATAAGCCAACCACTCCAACGCTGATCCTGGATTCAAGCTTTCGATCCCTTGTACTACCTGAAGTTGATGCTACCTTATATCGTCAACTTGTTGGTAAACTTATATATCTAACGCATACGTCTTGACCTTTCCTTTGCCATTGGTCTTGTCGCTCGGTTTATGCACCAACCTCATCAAAGTCAACGGAAACGGCTAAAAGAATACTTCGATATATTCAAGGTACATTTCGAGTTTGGGATTCATTACGGTGCGGGAGCATCTCCATTGTTGATTGGTTTCACTTGATTGATTGGTCTAGTGACCGTGATGATTGAAAGTCCTCTTGTAGGATATGTGCTCAATCTTGATTCGAGGACCTATTACATGGTCTTGTAGAAAATAGATTGCCATCTCTCTTTCTTTAGCGAATTAAGTATCTTGGTGGAGTTGAAGCTAGCAGGAAGCCATGTGGCTTCGTCATATCTGTCTGAATTTGGTCTTCATCGGCGGCATCAACTACACTTTGGTGTGATAATCGGAGTGCCATTCAACTATGCAAAGATCCGATTCAACATCAACATATGAAACACATTGAACTCCACACATACACTTCATCATAAAACTCATTCATGATCATTTCTTGAAGTGCGGTACGTCCAACCAATGATCGAAGTAGCCGATATCTTTACAAAGGCTCTCACGAAGCGAAGTTTACTAAACTTTGATCCATGCTTGGAGTTCAAGAAAGTTGTCATTAAGGGTGGATAGGCCATAATGCCTCCTTACTTCTCCTATTGTGTCACTTTTCTAAATCCTTCAATCCTATCCCAATTTGTTCTTAAGGGGGGATGTTAGGATATTTTGACACATAGGAAATAGGCTCCTTTTGTGTCACCTTTGTAAATCCTTCAATCCTATCCCAAGTTGTTCTTAAGGGGGGATGTTAGGATATTCCGACACATAGGAAATAGTTAAGAATAACAACTTAGTCTAGTGTATAGTTAGGTAAAGTGTCTTTCTTTACCATGTACATTTGTAATTATAATGCGGCGGTCACGATTTGTAGTGATGCGGCAGTTATCTCTCACCCTCGGTATTAACAACACTTGATCTGTGGCTTAACACCCGATTGGTCCATGATCTCTATTTAAAGAGCATGGAGGGTCATTTGTCTGGTAACCGTTTATGAGAGAAACATATGTAATCTTTCTTTTATATTAATAAATTGCCTGAAGTGGCCACGTTGGCTCAGGCCGTGGACTGTTTCCCTCTTCGAGGGTTTTAACCACGTGATAATATTGGTGTACTGATTTGTGATCTATTTGTGAGTGGTGTGACCTTTGCTTTTTGATCTAAGGAAGTTACCCTGTAAATTCCTACACTCTGAGAGCTAAATTCATTAAATGGGGATCTTTGATGGCCAACCTTCCAAAATTTTTTGGGAACCGAACCACAATCCACTGGAGTAAATGAATATTTTTCTCATTGTGTTTTCCACCTTACCAAAGGAATTGGTGAATCTTAGTGCTTATATGATAATCACTCCCTTAGGAGCCAAAAGATCTGTAATATTCCTAGATGGGAAAAGCAGGAATATAGTGCAAAACCATGGAAATAACATTGTAAATCATGATATAAAAGCAAGAGGCCAATATGGAGACCTTCTAATCATCATAACAATGAAATATGTATAATAAATGGGCCACAAAGCATAAAACAAGATACAATAAGCCTCCAATGAAGAAAATCCTCAATATTGAGGTGCTGCTACTATATCAAAATGCCCGAGACACTGCTACAATGCAGTCATGGATGCACTGCTATAGAAAATGAGTACACAAAAGATAAGGGCTTATATATGCCTCAAAAGATACAAAAAATGTAGATCTAGGCTCTATACAACCTCCAGAAAAGAACCCGAAAGGGTCTCCGAGAAAAACACCCAATAATACAATATGAGCTACAGCCCTAGGGCTAAAAAGTATGCTGCAACAAATGATTGAAGAAAAATGGCTAAGATAATAATAAAATGAATATGTTCTCCTCTAAAGGATCCTCCGGATGAAATTTTGGCCCCTTCACTGAAGAAATCGCTCCCCAAATCACCTACTGCAAACACCCCTGCAACTCCCCCCTAAAATAACACAGATCTAGACTGATACTGCGCTGTAGGGGATAAAAACACTATGGCCTGATGCCAAATGTATCAATGATGCTATAGGGCCTTCTTTACTAGCCTCCAAAGAGAAAGGAACCTCCCTCCAATGAGATCTAGCTCATAAATCTCCCAAATCAAACCTCCACAGCTTCTGCCCTGCAACACAACACAAAATCATCAACAGGAATTGCGCTGTACATTAAGACCGAAGCCTTGGCCAAATGCCTGATAGTGGAATGTAGTGAAAACTCTTCCTTTGAGGTCTCTCAAGGATAGAGGTGGGATTCTCGATCAAGAACACCCTGTGCTAAACAACACTGCTATCTTAGTTAAACAACTGAAGAAAGCAATATGTCTAAACAAACCATATATCAAACATAAACATATATCAACATACATAATCAAATATGGCTGCCATCCTCTTCCTTATATCAGAAATGAGCTTTCTAACCCTAAGCCCCATTCATTTATGACCCTACTTCCATGCAAAGAGTTCCCATCTAAAACTGCATTGTCCCTCATTGAATGCCATTACTCCATGACATTGTTGTTGATTTGGTCAAAGTTGACCCAGTCAAGGTGTTCCAGCCCCTTTTCACACACAAGGGTGCTCAATTAAGCTACCAAGATGTCTTCCTTTCACATTGGCATTGGTTTTATTCATATTAAGGAGATTTATGGATCTCCATATCCTCTTATTCATTAAACAAGAAAAAAAAAAAAATATTCCAACTAGCTCATGGCTAATTGGGAATATTACAGTGCTCTCCTCCCAAATGTTGATTGTCCTCAAGCAACTGTAAAGGTGAGTGTTGCAACTCTTCTCCTCCATTGGTGACACCTCCATGTGATAAGTTTCCCTCATAAGACAAGTGTCTCCCAATCCATCCCTCCATGACATGCTCCTCCCAAGTTCTCATGAGATGCAAATGACTCATCCCACAAGGAAGCAATAGATCCAATGAAACAACCATGGTTTTCCCAGTGTCCTCCCTGAAACATGTAGCATAATGAATATGGATAATCTCTCTCCTGAAGGGCACATTCAGTCCTCCCATCCTCCCTCCAATCATTCCCATAAAAAGAATAAGAACATCATCAATATATTGGATCAAAACCAAGTACATACAAACAAAATTATGCAAAAATGGAGGTGGGTCGTAGTCCCACATGTGGAACCAGCGCAGTATGTCTCCTGACTGCATCAGATAATGATATGGTAAGTGGTTTCCCCACCACTTGCTGCCCAAGTTTTCTCACAAGTGCTGGAAAGGTGAGAAATGTTTGGTGCCTTCGAATTGCACCTAGAGTGGTAAATCATCTCCCTACATCCTCCTAGGGAGTGGCCATGTTCAGAAATGTTTATGGCCCAAAGTTGGCCATGAAGTTTATATGGAAGAATGCTCCTCCTTGGAGCAATGGCCTACATATACATGGTAAAGAAGTGCAAATAATCATCAAGCAAAACATCATGCACATAAACATGTTCCTTACCATAATTTCTGCTCATGCAAATGGAGTGGTCCATAGATAAATCCCCTCTCATTCCAAAATAGGAAAGAGGTGGTTGTGATAACTCCTCCATAGAGTTATGTATCTCTCCCATCTCCACATGGTCCATGCATCTTTTTAAATGCTGATATATCTCCTCTTCAAAGCCTTCCCAAGTATAACCCTCCATGATGGTGTGGTATGCTCTCATAGAATAAGTATGGCTGAAGAGAAAATCCTCATGGGCTCTTTGTAGTAACTTCTCCTTGTGCTTGGAATCTCTAGAAAAGAAGATCCTACCATGATAATAGATGACCTCATCTTGGATTGAATAACGCTCTTCATGTAGCTGGTCATCAAGTATCATCCATGTGAAAAGATCCTTGGAATAATCCACCAACTGCTGGGATTTCCAATAGGGATCTATCCTCCATAGTGACAACGTTGATGATCTATCACAAAGAACATTTGTCATATGATTGTCCTTCTCTTTGACATCTCCCATGCCAAAGGTACATATTGGAAGGCTGTTATCCTTCCTATGCTGCTCCTTCCTCAACGCAAAATCTAAAATGAGAGTGGGTAATGATGATGTTGGGAGAATGCCTTCCTCCTCCTTGAGTCTACCCAAGACTCTCGACGTTGTACCATGACCTCCCAATGCCCCCATTCCTCCTGGATCTATGAATGGTGCATCATGATGTGATACATGTCTCACCAAATCTGGATCAGGTGGCCTCCCAGGTGGTTTGCCACAAAACAATAATGTCTCATGGGCCAAATTCATGTGCATAATAGATGGGACTATTAGGTCCTTGCCTCCACTGCGCAAATCCATCTATGTTTTCTGTGTGGAAGTGTTATGTGATGGATATGTGTGCATGCCTTTAATCATTTGATTTTTTCCACTCTTTCTATCCACCCATTCCATCTGCAAAGTCTCCCAATCTGTGGTGACCTTCCCCAAAGCAATCAACATGCACACCCAAAATCACATTGTTGTGAGGTATGTCAACCACAAAGAAGTGATTAGTCAATGTATATGTCCCCATGGTTGTAGGAATTTACAGGGTAAGTTCCATAGATCAAGAACCAAAGGTCACCACTCACAAACAGATCACAAATCAGTACACCAGTATAATCACGTGGTTAAAACCCTCAAAGAGGGAAACAGTCCACGACCTGAGCCAACGCGACCACTTCAGGAAATTTATTAATATAAAAGAAAAGTAACATATGTTTCTCTCATAAACGATTACAGGACAAATGACCCTCCATTCTCTTTAAATAGAGATCATGGACCAATCGGGTGTTAAGCCACAGATCAAGTGTCGTTAATACTGAGGTGAGAGATAACCGTCAGATCACTACAAATCGTGACCGTCAGATTATAAGTTACAAATGTACATGGTAAAGAAACACACTTTACCTAACTCTACACTAGATTAAGTTATTCTTAACTATTTCCTATGTGTCGGAATATCCTAACATTCCCCCTTAAGAACAACTTGGGATGGGATTGAAGGATTTACAAAGGTGACACAAAAGGAGCCTATTTCCTATGTGTCAAAATATCCTAACATCCTCCCTTAAGAAAAAATTGGGATAGGATTGAAGGATTTACAAAAGTGACACAATAAGAGAAGGAAGGAGGCATTAGAGCCCATCCCCCCTTAATGACAACTTTCCTGAATTGTAAGCATGGATCGACGTTTGGTAAACTTCACTTTTGTGAGAGCCTTTGTAAAGATATCGGCTACCTAATCATTTTTTGGAAAATACTGCACTTCAAGAACACGATCATGAATGAGCCTTCTGATCAAGTGTATGTGGAGTTTAATGTGTTTCATACGCTGATGCTGAACTGGATCTTTACATAGCTGAATGGCACTCTGATTATCACACCAAAGTGTAGTTGGATGTTGTTGATGGAGACCAAATTCAGACAGGATTTGACGAAGCCACGTGGCTTCCTTGCTGGGTTCAACTGCACCACGATACTCTACTTCTGCGGAATAAAGAGAGATGGCACTTTGTTTCTTACAAGACCAAGTAATAAGTCCTGAACCGAGAGTGAATACATACCTTGCAGTAGACTTTCGATCATCAGGGTCACCAGCCCAATCAGAATCAGTGAAACCAATCAACAATGGAGATGCTCCTGCACTGTAATGAATCTCGAACTTAACTGTACCTCAAATATATCGAAGTATTCTTGTGGCTACTTTCTAGTGACTTTCATGAGGTTGGTGCATAAACCGAGCGACAAGACCAACGACAAAGGAAAGGTCAGGACGGGTATGGGTTAGGTACAAAATTTTACCAACAAGTTGATGATATAAGGTAGCATCAACTTCAGGGGTAGTACAATTGACTGAAAGCTTGAATCCAGACTAAAAGGGAGAAGGGGCTGGCTTACAGTGTTCCATGTGAAAGTGGTGTAGAAGATCACAAGCATACTTGGACTGAGAGAGGGTAATGCCTTCCTTGGATTGCAAGACTTGAAGACCAAGGAAATAATGCAAATGTCCTAAGTCTGTCATTTCAAACTTCTTTTTGAGGCTAGACTTCACATGGTTTATATGGTTTCGATCACTGCCAATAAGGATAAGATCATCAATATAAAGAACAAGGATGGTGAAGGACTTACCCACTTTCTTGGTGTAGATAGTGTTGTCAGAGTGACACCTAGAAAAGCCATTATCTAAGAGAAATATATCCATTTTGGCATACCAAGCCCGAGGAGCTTGTTTGAGACCATAGAGAGACTTCCTAAGGCGACAAACAAGGCTGGAGTCTTTTTGGATAAATCGAGGGGGTTGTTCCATGTAGATTTCTTAATGCAAATCTCCATGTAAGAAGGCGGATTTAACATCCATCTGATGGACTTCCCATTTAAAGGAGGCAACAAGGGAAAGAACAAGGCAGATATAATTCATTTTGGCAATAGGGGAGAAGGTTTTAGTATAGTCAATGCCTTCAACTTGTGAAAATCCTTTAGCAACAAGATGAGTTTTATGTCTATCCACTTTTCCATCTGGTCCAAACTTTGTTTTGTAAACCCATCTGCATCTGACAAGTTTTATTCCTTTTGGAAGAGGAACAAGATCCCAAGTATCATTCTCCAATAAGAAGCGATATTCTTCATTCATAGCTTCATCCCAATTTGGATGACGGGAGGCTTCTTCAAAGGTTTATGCATCAAGTTTTTTTGGAACTTCAGCCAATAAGGAAGAGGCTCTTTCGAATTGAGAACGTGTACGTCGTCGATCGGCAGGGTGACCTGCAAGAGAACCTGCTGCATCCCGAGTAGAGCGGACCCATCTTAGAAGCGGTGCAATATAAGGAACAATTTCAAGAGGTGGAGGAGGATTGTCATCCTCAATGTCATCATCTAAACTAGAAGGAATGCTATTAAAAATAGAAGAGAGAGAGAGAGGTGGCACATATGCCGAATCAAGCTCGCAGGCCAAAGGTGGCACACTGTTGAATTCTTAGTTAAACTGAGAGGGGGGGGGGTGTGAATCAGTTTAACACATGCATTAGCTTTTTAAATTTTTCATCAGCTTATTTACAACTTAATTTTATAATCAACCTTAGTATATGAATAGTCTTAATATGTTGCAGCAAGTATTAAATTAATGTGACATCAAACTTATTATGAGAGTAGCAAACATTAAGCAGATTTGGTAAATCATCTCAGTACATAGGCAACACAGATAGATACAACAGATATAAGTGGAAACCCATAAAGGGAGAAAACCACATCTTATTATTGTTGTGATGCAAAGGCAAGCTCCAACTCCTCTTCACCACTGTTTTTTTGCAGGCACCAACCTACAGGAGGCTCCAACCTCAATTCTGCAAGCTACAACTTGCAGGGAAGCTCCAACTCCCTTCAATTTTCTGCAGGCACCAACCTACAGGAGGCTCCAACCTCAGTCAGCTACAACTGACAGCTATCAAGCTTCAACTTGATAGGGAAGCTCCAACTTCCTCAAATTATCAAAATAAATGTTTGTTGATTTACCTCAGGTATCAGCTATGTTCCTGTAGCATCTCTTTCTGCTCCTCTCTTCCTTATCTTCTCTGCCTTAATCTTCTATACTTTTCATTCTCTATCCTTACTCTCTCTAACCTCTCTATGCATATCAATATGATATTACTTATAGATATTTTCTTATGACTGTCTGTATTCCTCAGGGAATTTTGAAATAGATGGCCATACCCCTTAGTCTTCTGCCTTCTCATTTCTTTTCTAGCTCACTCAAAAATATAATTGTATGTGCTAATTTTAATATTACAGTGGGATTTTGTTTTCTTTTGGAGACTTGCCAATGCATCACAAACAATAAAAATCAAAATCATTTACATTCAATTACGATGAAAACTCCAACTCACTCATTCAGCCTCTTGGCTCGCTGCGCATTTGTCTTTTCTTTGACTGTGTCTTTGTCCCTTTCGGCTTTGTTTGTTTCCTTGTTCACTGTCGCAGGGTAACGACCATATGCCATACATATGTAACTGTGCTTTTTATATCATGCTAATTGATTCTCTACATTATACAAATAATCAAATGTTTTAAGTTGTTCCATATTCCGATGCGATGCATTACTGTCCACATATTGGAAATGTGCATGTATCGTTTTGTATATACATATATGTGTCGCGGTGCTTTCCTTTCCTCTTAAACTTTAGATTAATTAACTTGGAGAAAACCTGTTCTTAGTCTCATATTTTGGATGGACCCCACATCCCAGCTATACTCTGCTCAATGAACTTTGACCAATACATTCCAATCATAATATATATATGAACATAAATTACATTCTCCGTTTGAATGTTTACGAAACAGTCGGTAAGCCTTAGACTTCATCAACACCCATTAGAATTATAAACCTCGGGCCCACTTGCCGAAATTTTCTTATTCCCGATGCGATGAATCGCTTCTGAATACTTCCGATTGTGATAGTTCCGATGCGATTAATCGCAATCACAACTCTCAGTAGTATGTTCCGATGTCTTGATTTTACTCCGAAGCGATTGAACACTGTTCATTTAAATGTGCCGATGCGATTAGGCCATAACTCAAACCTATAAAATAACAGTTTATACGCCCATCGGGTCCGGAACTCAATCGCAATCGCAATTTTCATTTGCATATTCCGATATTCTTATGCTCCGATGCTCCGATGTGATCACTTCGATGCGATGCGATGCGATTACTCCGATTGCGATTAATCGCAATCGCAACTTTTAGTTGCATGTTCCGATATTCCTATGCTTCGATTCTCCGATGCGATTAGGCCGGAATTCAAACACATATTAATCACAGTTTATACGCCCATCGGGTCCGGGTTTCAATCACAATCGCAACTTTCTGTTCATATGATCCGCTTCCAACCTTTTTTCCGATCCGATTGATAAGGGTCCCACCATGTGGTACTTTTCTTTTGATAGAACCTTTGGTTCTTTAGATCTCACGCTATATATATATATATATATATATATATATATATATATATATATATATATATATATATGCTTTGGTCCTTTGTATATAAAGCACAATATATGTAACGCACTGCATATATATAAGCTTCCGCTTCAGTTCTAATGTATCCTTGAGCTTGGGTTGTGATTCTCGGAATTTTATGTGGGGTCCCACTTGTGTATTAACTTTGGTTTATATGCAAGCACTTACATTAGGTTTTCAGTCATCCACCTTATATATATATCCACATACCAGCTTCATTATATAGGGTTCGGCTTTATATATATATATATCAATACATTATAGCCGATTTCAACAAATGTTAAGAACCATTATAACGGAGTCTTTGGGCCCACCTTCGTCCATGCTGTATTAATGTATACTATGTCTTGAGTGTATCATTATAACTTTATTTCACCATCGTATTCAATCATCTTTGAAATGAAATTTCACGGCCCACAATATTCAAGCGTTCCACAATTACAAATGCCCATAGGTTAAAAGAGATGTCCCGGGCCCACGACAATTGTTTCATCTGCTGCCTAGGCTACCTCCTTTCCTTGTCTGATGCTGCTCCTTTGCTTCCTTTGTTCGCTTCTTTGCTGCCTCTGCTACTTCTTTGTCTCTTCCTTTCTGCTATCTCTGCTGCCTTAGTTTCTTTGTGCTCCTTTCTTTGTCTCTGCCGTTGCTTCCACTCTGCTACAACCCTGCTGTTTGACTGTTACATTTCAACAGTCTTCTTCCGCCTGTCTCCTTTGCGCTGCTTTCTTCTCTCTGCTTCTTTGCTATCTCTGCTACTCTCTTTGCTGCCTCTTCTTCTTGTCTGCTTCTCTTCTGCCTCTGCTACTTCTTTGTTGTGCCTCTGCCTCTACTGCTCGACCTCTACCTCCAATGCTCTCTGTAAATGTTACCTGCTGTCTTCTGCTGCTGTCCTTTTCCTGTCTCTGCATCTGTTGCCTTCTTTGCCATCAATGACAACATTTCCAACAGTCTCCCCCTTTGGCATTGATGGCAATACACTTTCTCTGTGGTAATACACTTTCTCTGTTTTCCTTTTAGGATCCTTTCTCCTGTTTCTTGCTCTTCCTCCCCCTTTGACATCAATGGCAAGGGGTTGCACATCTCTTAGTGTAGATTCTGTGCTTTGATCCTTTGATTTTATCCTTTTTCAGCATTTCTTGCATTTCCTCTCTCTGAGATCTTCTGACTTTTTACCCTGCTGCTCCAGACTTTAGACTAAATGTAAAATACTAACCCTTTAGCCTTTTCATTGACTCTTTTATGCTGGATGTATTCTTGCCATAATCCTTTGATCCTGAGGACCTGTTTCATGCTTCCTTTGCTCGTTGATCTCCCCCTTGGAATGATATTTTCGTTTCTGTTCTCCCCTTGAAACTGTGCTTTCTCTTCATATTAGAGAGTAGCATTTACAGATACTACCCCTAGTCTATCTCTCAAATATTCAAATGGTTCTCTAGCAAGAGGTTTGGTAAATATATCTGCTGTCTGTTCTTTTGTTGGTACATACTCCAGTGTTACTATCTTCTGAGCCACTTGTTCTCGGAGAAAATGATACTTGATTGGGATATGTTTGGTTTTTGAGTAAAGCACAGGATTTTTAGATATACTTATAGCACTTATATTATCACATTTGATTGAGATAGGTTCATCAATGCTTACCTTCATGTCTTGGAGGGTTTGCTTCATCCACCCTTTGATGAGCAGTTAATACTGACATCTTCTTCTTGCTCTTTCTCATTACTTCTGCATCAAATAGAGAGATAGATGTTGTTTCTTTCTTAACCATGCCACGGACTTTCTCTAAATAGAATGCACCTCCACTTGTGTTTTCACCCCATCATCCACAGAGGTTGTGATACGCATCATTGTATCTTTGTCAAAGTGGCTTCCCTCGCTAGGATGCAAAGTCCATCTTTGTCTTTACATTCCTTGTAGATATCTAAATATTCTTTTACTACCGGAAGATGGTTTTGTTTAAGTGCGCTTGATATCTAATCCACTAGTCCTACGCTAGCATGATGTATGCAGTCTTGATGTCAAATACAACGGACTTCTATCATGGAATTGTAGATCTTTGATCTATATTCGCGGATCCATCATCAGCTACACAACTTGCATCCCATGATCATGGGAGTTGACATAGGTTTGCAGTCCTCCATTTTGAACTTTTTCAACATTTCTTTTAAGTATTTTTCCTGTGAGATGAATGTACCTGTGTTCTTTTGCTGAATTTGAAGTCCTAAGTAGAAACTGAGTTCTCCAATCATGGACATCTCAAACTCTGATTTCATCTTCTCAGCAAACCCTTTTGCTAGTTCATCTTTGTTGCTTCCAAACATAATGTCATTAACATATACTACAACAATCAGGAGTTCATTTTCATGGGCTTTTATGTATAAATTGTTGTCTACTCCACCTCTATTAAAGCCTTGTTTTTGAAAATATTTATCCAATCTTGAGTACCAAGCACGAGGAGTCTGTTTCAGTCCATATAGAGCCTTCTCCAGTCTGCATACATAGTCTTCTTTTTCTGTTAAAGAGAAACCTTCCGGTTGTTCCATGTAGACTTCTTCTTCTAGATCTCCATTCAGAAAAGAAGATTTTACATCCATTTGATATACCTTGAAGTCTTGGTAGCATGCAAAGGCCAGAAACATTCTGATGGCTTCCATTCTGGCTACAGGGGCAAATTTTTCATCGAAATCAAGTCCTTCGATTTGTGAATATCCTTTGCAGACAAGTCTGGCTTTATTCCTGATTACCCGTCCTTCCTCATTCATTTCATTTTTAAATACCCATTTTGAGCCTATGACATTTTTCCTAGTGGGTCTAGGAACTAGTTCCCAGGTATTGTTTTTCTCAATTTGGTCTAATTCTTCATTCATAGCATTCACCCAATACTTGTCCTTGCTGGCTTCTTCAAATCTCTTTGGATCTATTTGTGATAACATGGCAATGTATACCTCTTCTGTCTATTCAGTTAGCTACCTTCTTGTCTGGACCCCTACTTTCTTGTCTCCTATGATCTGATCTTCAGGATGATTCTTCTAAGTGTATCTTGAGGGGGCTTTCGAGCTCAGCTCTGCATCTTCTGTTGTCTTGCTTGTTTCATCATCATTTTGGTTTTCTTCTTCATGGTTGTCTGATGGACTGTAGCAGTCTGTATCTCTTGTATTGTTTGGAAGTTCTTCATCAAATCTCACGTCAATACTTTCTACTATTTTTCGAAGAGTCTTGTTGTAGCACCTGTATCCTTTACTTTTGGAAGGATATCCTAGAAAAATCCCTTCATCTGCTCTTGCATCAAATTTCCCAAGATTTTCATCATTATTCTTTATATAACACTTGCTTCCAAAAATTCTAAAATGTTTGATTGAAGCTGGCTTTCCATGCCATGGTTCATAGGGAGTCTTGTCACTGCTTGGCCTTAAGTGAGCTTTATTAAGGGTATGCACCGCTGTGTGTACTGCTTCTGCCCAGAAGGTTTGAGGAATATTACTCTCTTGCATCATGGCTCTGGAAATTTGTTGTACGGATCTGTTTTGTCTCTCTGCTAATCCATTCTGTTGAGGTGTCCCTGTAATAGTAAATTGTTGCTTTATGCCATGCTCATTGCATAGGTCTGCAAAGTCATAATAAGTGAATTCACCTCCTCTGTCTGATCTGATGCATTTTAGCTTGCATCCTATCTGATTTTCTGCTAAAGCTTTGAATATTTTGAATTTTTCTAGAGCTTCCGATTTATTCTTGAGAAATGCAACCCATGTCATTATGGAGAAATCATCTATTATCAGCATGAAGTAGGATTCTCCACTTGGTGTTTTAGTTCTTGCAGGTCCACACAGGTCCATGTGCACAAGCTGGAGTGGTATTCTTGTTGATAACTCATCTTTGGCCTTAAATGAGGTGTGGGTCTGTTTGCCCAATTGACAAGATTTGCATATGGTATTAGAATGCCTTTTTATTTCTGGCATGTCTCTGACAACTTTCTTCTTGCTTAGTCTGATGATGTGATCGAAGCTGAGATGTCCCAACCTTTTATGCCATAACCATGACTCCTCAAGTTTGCTAAGATGACATGCTTCCTCTTCCTCTTTCAAAATGTAAACATTACTTTTTGTTCGAACTCCTTTGAGTAGAGTCTTACCTGTGGTGCTTGATCTGACTTCACAATCTTGTGCTCTAAAAAGAACTTCACAACCTTTATCACACATTTGACTGACACTCAACAAATTTTCTTTCAACCCATCTACAAATAGCACATCTTGGGCCTTTCCTTTGCCATTGTCTAGGCTGATTGACCCTTTTCCTTTTATTTTTCCTGATTTATCATTGCCAAAAGTAACATTGCCAGATTTCTTTTCATCAAGAGCTATAAACTTACTTCTGTCTCCAGTCATGTGTTTTTAGCAGCCACTGTCCAAATACCACTGGCTTTTCAGGTCTTGAGCAGTTAGAGCCAAGTCACATTTATTCACCTTCTTTATCCGCTGGAAGCATCCTTTTGTTTGGTATATTTTGTGAGATGATGAACTACTACTTCTTAGAGGACATTTGGAAGGCGTATGTCCAACTTGATTGCATACACAACATTTGATCATAATTTTTGCAGAATTGTGAGTATGACCAAAATTTCTTTGATTCATAAACCTCCTTGAGTTGTTGAACATCAATCTTTGTCCATACTTTCTACACTCAATGATATTATGGCCAAATTCCTTACAATAAAAGCAGTAACCATAAAAACTATTTGCATACCTGATGTAAGGTTGTCTTCTCCATTTGTTTGTTTGAGACAGTCTCTTCACTGTCTACATCTTTTGCTGGTTTGAATTACTCCTCCTTGCCTGACAATATGCAGCATTGTGTCTCAGCTTGTGGCAGACATAACAGGTGGCATTCTTCATAGGAGGGAAGAATCTCCTTTGATGGCTTCCAAATTTGACATACTCAGGGGCATATGATCCTTTTTCTGTTGTCTTAGTATTTATTGCCTTCTTTGTTACTAGAGGTTTCTTCTGATCTCTGTCTTCCTCATTACATGTTTCTTCTTTTGTAGGAATTGTTTGAGCTGCTTCATCATTCTTCTTAGCTTTTACAAAAATAATCTCTTTATTTTCCTTTTCTTTTCTTTTACTTGATTCTCCTTCATAGCCTATTCCCGTTTTTATCATAGGAGATCTTTGAGCATCCAGAATTTCGTTCAACTTACTAGAGCTTGTTGTTTGAGAGGAATTTGTAGATATTTTCCTCTGAGCATTTTCTAATTTCTTCCTTGGACATACAACTTCTTCTTCCAGCTTCTCTTGTTCTTGAGTTTTATCCTTGATTTGCTGAAGTAACATGTCTTCTATCTTCTTGGCTTCTTCAAGCTCTACCTTCAGCTGCATGAAGGCTTCTGAGTTCTTCTCTTCTCTTACATACTTGAGGAGAATGTCTTTTTGTTTTTTGCACTTCAGTTTGAGTCTGTTAATCTCCTCCATAGCACTTCTTAGCTCCCCCTCAAGGTCGACCTTGCCTTCTTCTTCTTCATCTTCTAGCAGGAGTCCTTCAAGTTCTTCTATGGCCATCAATAAAAATTCAGAGGTTCCTTTTTCACTTGAGAGTTCATCTGAGTCTTCAGATGTACTGCTGTCTTGTTGAGCATAGAAGGATTTTCTGCTGAACTTCTTTCCTTTCTTCCAGTTCTTTGATGAATTTTTCTCTGATTCTTGTGCCTGATTCCTTACTTTCTTGTGAGGACACTTAGCTGCATAGTGTCCAACTCTTCCACAGTTAAAGCATTTGAAAGGAAGTTTACCTTGGATTTACCTGAGCCTCTATCTAGTTTCTTGACAAATTTTTCTTCTTCTTCATCTGAGCAAGAGCATATGTCTTCCTCTTCTTCTTTCTTCTTTTCTGTTTTAAAGGCTGCCTCCCTCGTACTTGGCTTCTTCTGTGGGAGCCTCATTTCATATGCTGTTAGATTTCCAAGTAGTTGGTTCATGGTCAATGTCTCCCAATCAGCTGTTTCTTCTATTGCAGACACCTTGGGATTAAACCTGGGTGGAAGAGATCTTAGAATCTTTTGTACAATTACAAATTCATTTATGGTTTCACCTAGAGCCTTCATGTTGTTTACTATTTCTGCAACCCTTAGAAAGAAGCTAGTAATGTCTTCATCATCATTCATTTTTAAGTTCTCAAACTGGGCTCGATAGACTTGAATTTTGGCCGTCTTTACCTTCTTGTCTCCCTCATGGATGTTCTCTAGAGTATCCCACATTTATTTGGCAGTGTCTTTGTGCATTACTTTGATAAACTCTGCTTCACACAATCCATTTAAGATGGCATTCATGGCTTTTGCGTTAGCTACAAAATCTTGTTTGGTTTCTTTCTCTGAGTCAGTTGCCTTTGGGGCATATCCTAATTCCACAGCAGCCCAAACTTCTATTCCTAGAGACATTATGTATGTCCTCATTCTGATTTTCCAGAAAGCATAATTTGCACCTGTAAAGAAAGGGGATTTATTGGTTGAGCATCCTTATTTACTAGCCATCCTGAGAACCTAGGATCTCCTTTCAGTTGTTAAACTGGTACAAAGGAACCTGCTCTGATACCAATTGTTGAATTCTTAGTTACACTGAGAGGGGGGGGGGGGGGTGAATCAGTTTAACACATTCATTAGCTTTTTAAAATTTTCATCAGGTTATTTACAACTTACTTTTATAATCAACCTTAGTATATGAACAGTCTTAATATGTTGCAGCAAGTATTAAATTAATGTGACATCAAACTTATTATGAGAGTAGCAAACATTAAGCAGATTTGGTAAATCATCTCAGTACATAGGCAACATAGATAGAGACAACAGATATAAGTGGAAACCCATAAAGGGAGAAAACCACATCTTATTATTGTTGTGATGCAAAGGCAAGCTCAAACTCCTCCTCACCACTATTTTTCTGCAGACACTAACATACAGGAGGCTCCAACATCAATTCTGCAAGCTACAACTTGCAAGAAAGCTCCAACTCCCTTCAATTTTCTGCAGGCACCAACCTACAGGAGGCTCCAACCTCAGTCAGCTACAACTGACAACTATCAAGCTTCAAATTGATAGGGAAGCTCCAACTTCCTCAGATTATCAAAATAAATGTTTGCTGATTTACCTCAGATATCAGCTCTGTTCTGTAGCATCTCTTTCTGCTCCTCTCTTCCTTATCTTCTCTGCCTTAATCTTCTATACTTTTCATTCTCTATCCTTACTCTCTCTAACCTCTCTATGCATATCAAGATGATATTACTTATAGATATTTTCTTATGACTGTCTGTATTCCTCAGGGAATTTTGAAATAGATGGCCATACCCCTTAGTCTTCTGCCTTCTCATTTCTTTTCCAGCTCACTCAGAAATATAACTGTATGTGCTAATTTTAATATTACAGTGGGATTTTTTTTTCTTCCAGAGACTTGCCAATGCATCACAAACAATAAAAATCAAAATCGTTTACACTCAATTACAATGAAAACTCCAGCTCACTCATTCAACCTCTCGGCTCGCTGCGCATTTGTCTTTTCTTTGACTGTGTCTTTGTCCCTTTCAACTCTGTTTGTTTCCTTGTTCACTGTCGCAGGGTAACGACCATATGCCATACATATGTAACTGTGCTTTTTATATCATACTAATTTATTCTCGGCATTATAAAAATAATCAAACTTTTTAACTTGTTCCATCTTTCGATGCGATGCATTACTGTCCACATATTGGAAATGTGCATGTATCGTTTTGTGCATACATATATGTGCCGCGGTGCTTTCCTTTCCTCTTAAACTTTGGATTAATTAACTTGGAGCAAACCTGTTCTTAGTCTTATCTTTTGGATGGACCCCACATGCTAGCTATACTCCGCTCAATGAACTTTGACCAATACATTCCAATCATAATATATATATGAACATACATTACATTCTCCGTTTGAATGTTTACGAAACAGTCGGTAAGCCTTAGACTTCATCAACACCCATTAAACTTATAAACCTCGGGCCCACTTGCCGAACTTTTCTTATTCCCGATGCGATGAATCGCTTCTGAATACTTCCGATTGTGAGAGTTCCGATGCGATTAATCGCAATCGCAACTCTCAGTAGTATGTTTCGATGTCCTGCTTTTACTCCGAAGCGATTGAACACTGTTCATTTAAATGTGCCGATGCGATTAGGCCGGACCTCAAACCTATAAAATAACAGTTTATACGCCCATCGGGTCCGGAACTCAATCGCAATCGCAATTTGCATTTGCATGTTTTGATATTCTTATGCTCCGATGCTCCGATGCGATGCGATGCGATTACTCCGATTGCGATTAATCGCAATCACAACTTTTAGTTGCATGTTCCAATATTCCTATGCTCCGATTCTCCGATGCGATTAGGCCAGAATTCAAACACATATTAATCACAGTTTATACGCTGATCGGGTCCGGGCTTCAATCGTAATCGCAACTTTCTGTTCATATGATCTGCTTCCAACATTTTTTCTGATGCGATTGATAAGGGTCCCACCATGTGGTACTTTTCTTTTGATAGAACCTTTGGTTCTTTAGATCTCGCGATATATATATATATGTTTTGGTCCTTTGTATATAAAGCGCAATATATGTAACGCGTTGCATATATATAAGCTTCCGCTTCAGTTCTAATGTATCCTCCATCTTGGGTTGTGATTCTCGGAATTTTATGTGGGGTCCCACTTGCGTATTAACTTTGGTTTATATGCAAGCACTTACATTAGGTTTTCAGTGATCCACCTTATATATATATATCCACATACCAGCTTCATTATATAGGGTTCGGCTTTATATATATATATATATATATATATATATATATATACGTTATAGCCAATTTCAACAAACGTTAAGAACCATTATAACGGAGTCTTTGGGCCCACCTTCGTCCATGCTGTATTAATGCATACTATGTCTTGAGTGTATCATTATAACTGTATTTCACCATCGTATTCAATCATCTTTGAAATGAAATTTCACGGCCCACAATATTCAAGCGTTCCACAATTACAAATTCCCATAGGTTAAAAGAGATGTCCCGGGCCCACGACAATTGTTTCATTTGCTGCTTAGGCTACCTCCTTTCCTTGTCTGATGTTGCTCCTTTGCTTCCTTTGTTCGCTTCTTTGCTGCCTCTGCTACTTCTTTGTCTCTTCCTTTCTGCTATCTCTGCTGCCTTAGTTTCTTTGTGCTCCTTTCTCTGTCTCTGCCGTTGCTTCCGCTCTGTTGCAACCCTGTTGTTTGACTGTTACATTTCAACAGTCTTCTTCCGCCTGTCTCCTTTGCGCTGCTTGCTTCTCTCTGCTTCTTTGTTATCTCTGCTGCTCTCTTTATTGCCTCTGCTTCTTGTCTGCTTCTCTTCTACCTCTGCTACTTAATTGTTGTGCCTATGCCTCTACTGCTTGACCTCTGCCTCCACTGCTCTCTGTAAATGTTACCTGCTGTCTTCTGCTGTTGTCCTTTGCCTGTGTCTGCACCTGCTGCCTTTTTTGCCATCAATGACAACATTTCCAACACACACTTGTCGAACTAGGCTCGCAAGCTGATATATTTTCATCAAATTTTACATCTCTTCTAATGATAATATTTTTGGATTTTGGTTGAAGAAGTCTATATCCTTTGACATCTTCAGAATATCCAACAAAATGCATTTTTCACTCTTAGGTTCTAAGGCTTTATGTTTCGCATCTGGAATATGGGCCCAAGCATCACTTCCAAAAACATGAAAGTGACTTACATCTGGTTTGATTGAGCTCCAAGCTTCTTTTGGAGTTATATTCTTTAAAACTTTAGTAGGAGTGCGATTTACTATGTAATTTGCATAGTTAATGGCTTCTGCCCAAAAATTGAGACCAAGTCCTTTAGATTGAAGCATACAATTAGCCATTTTTTTAAGGTGCGATTCTTCCTTTCAGCTACACCATTTTGTTGTGGAGTATATGGAATAGTATGTTGCAATTGAATGCCATGCTCAATGCAGAAGTTGATAAATTTGTTGTTAACATATTCTCCGCCATTGTCTGATCTTAACTTAAGAATTTGATGTCCAAATTGTTTCTCAACAAAGGCCTTAAAGGCCAAGAACATGTTAAAAAATTCACTCTTGAGTTTTAAGAAATATACCCAAGTGCGTCTGGAAAAGTCATCAATGAAAGTTAAGAAGTACTTGCAACCAGAGAAAGAAACAACAGGAAGTGGACCACATAAATCACTGTGCACAAGCTGCAAAGGGGCTGAAGCGTGCCAAGAGGCATGTTTTTCAAAACTATCCCGATGATGTTTTCCGAGTAGACATCCGAAGCAAACACCATCTCGGCAAGATACCATAGGAAGGCTTGTCACGATTTACATAGACTTTGAAGAGAGCGATAGTTTAAGTGACCAAATCGCTCATGCAAAAGTTTGCTCACATCATCATTATGAGAAACAAAAACAGAGGGAAGACATGATGACCCAAAGTTGTCAAACTTATACAACCTTGTGGAATCATCAACAATGCTAGTAGCTAAAATATGTTTAGGATCTTTGAGGTCCTTGATTACAACATCATGAGGTGAGAATTCTACTATTTTCCCTTCACCTGAATGAGTTATCTGATAAATAGATAGAAGGTTGCATGAAAAGGTAGGAACACATAGTACATCATTAAACTGACCATTATCTAGATGAATGGTTCAAGATTCTACAACACTAAGAGATCTATCATCACCAAAATAAATATGTTTGGTGTTACAATAATTTAAAGAAGAAAACATGGATTTATTTTTAGCCATGTGGTAAGAAGCTCCAGAGTCAATGAGCCACTCATGAGAAGGAGAAGAAGAAGATACATTTAATGCATAAACAGATCTTGATGCTTGACAACCAAAAGCAGAAAGTGCCATGCCTGAAGATGAAGGTGAAGAGTGCTCCAAATTGATGTTGTGCTTCTTCATTTCCGCTTCTAAGGCTTCCATCTTCTTAAAACATTTGGACTATATATGGCCATCCCGATCGCAAAAGTTGCAATGTCTATCTGTCTTCTTCCGTTAGTTTTGATTTGCCTTATTATTTTGGTGATTTTATTTTTCAGTTTGTGGCTGAAATTTCTTAGGGCCCTTATTTGGTTAAGGACCATTTTTTTTGGATATTGCTTTTTGGGAATATTTTGATATGGTTGTTGTTGTGCTGCTAAGGCTTTCTTAGAAGCATTTCTAGAAGTGATAAGACCATGGTGTACAATTTTTTCTTGTTCTCTTATCAAAGAATCACAAAAGGAATCAAAAGAGGGATTCTTGTAGGTGGTTCCTGAAGAAATGATGGCTTCTCTAGTGGAATGGTAGGCGGAAACAAATACAGAGTATGCAGGGTTAAGTTTAGCAAGAATGAAATAGATGAAGCTACCATCGTCCTTTTTGATCTTACAACCTTCTAAAAAATTATGAGGGTCTTGAATTTGGATAAAAAATCTTCAATGGAGGAGAAGTTATTGGGGTCCAAAGTAAGCAACTCATTTTCAAGCTGGTGGGCCCTGATTTGATTTTGAATGCCAAAAACAATTTTTATCTTTTCCAGGGCTTCATCAGGAGTGTCAATGTCAAGGATATGAAATCGAAGATCTTGAGAAATGGACATTCCTATCAATCCTCATGCTTGATCTTGTTTATTTTCCCATTTAGCAGCTTTATCATCATCAGAAGGTTTAGTTCCTTGTCCTCTGGTTGTTATATAAAGCCATTTACTTCTAAGTATATCTACCATGTGAGGTAGCCATTGGAAATAATTGGTGCTGTTAAGAATAACCCGACATGCACTTTCCATTTTATTTTTATTTTTAAAACTGAAGCTGCAAAAAGCTGAAACTAACTGCTCCATTGGAAATTTCTCAAAAAATTAGGCCGTTTAAAAAAAAACGGCTCGAAAAAAGGCTTCCGAATGAAGAAGTTATGCCTTTTGAAAAATCTGAGTTGTAGATGCCGAATAGTTACGGGAATAGGATGAAGTGTGGATTTTTTTAAAAAAATCCGCCCCTTTCAACAAATTTTTTTAACAAAAGAAGCTTGAGAAGGAGACTTGAACCCAAGACCTCTATTCACATAAACTAACCCCTCACAAAGTGAGATAGTAAAAGGATTCTGTTATTGTTTGAAAGGAGGAAAGGGTTTTTTTTTTTTTTTTTTTTCGAACTCTTCGGTGTGCATGCCTTTTCCTACACACAAAAAAAACACAAAAACCGAGGCAAAAAATATAAAATGCAATGCAAATCCTTACGGCAGAATGTTAGATTTTCGGTTAGCCTTATCGTCAATTAACCTTTTTTTTAACTATTTCTGATTTCCCGAGATCACACAAAGATGCGGAGAAAGAGCATACGTAGCAAAAAAAATCATTTTTCCTGTTTCTGATTTGCCGAGATCGCACAACAAAGAGCATACACAGAGAAGAGGGTATATATTCGGAAAATAAATAAAACCTATAAACCTAAAATAAAAAAAAGGGAACAGAAATAAGTAGAACTATTAATAAATATAATTGCAAAACAAATGCTTTATACCTCCAGATCTAAACTGTCATAACTCGGGTAGCCGAAAACCTTTTCGCATGAAACGAAAGACGTTTTTCACTGTAATAGATGCTCTGGACACAACCAAGCAGTTCTCCAAACCCAAAAATTTTCAGAAATAATATATCTACAAAACGACATTCGTATGCAATCAAACTGGCTTCGGATTTTGATAAAAAATAGACCCGGCCCTGAAAATAGCTCTGATACCATGTAGGAATTTATAGGGTAAGTTCCGTAGATCAAGAACCAAAGGTCACCGCTCACAAACAGATCACAAATCAGTACACCAGTATAATCACGTGGTTAAAACCCTCAAAGAGGGAAACAGTCCATGGCCCGAGCCAATGCGGCCACTTCAGGAAATTTATTAATATAAAATAAAAGTTACATATGTTTTTCTCATAAACGGTTACAAGAAAAATGACCCTCCATGCTCTTTAAATAGAGATCATGGACCAATTGGGTGTTAAGCTACGGATCAAGTGTCGTTAATACCAAGGTGAGAGATAACCGTCGGATCACTACAAATCGTGACCGTCAGATTATAATTTACAAATGTACATGGTAAATAAACACACTTTTCCTAACTCTACACTAGACTAAGTTATTCTTAAATATTTCCTATGTGTCAAAATATCCTAACAATGGTGACAGATAAAGATGGAACATTATGCATGCACTGCATAGTTCTAGCTTTTGGGACCAAAACAAAAAATCCCTCAAAATCATTAGTGGGTATTGCCCTCCTCTGCACTAGTTGGGAATCAATAAACTTCTGGGTAGCCCCATTGTCAATCAAAACAGAAACCCTTTGATCTAAGATGGAACATCGAACCCTCAAGGTCAAGTACTTGGGTACTCCTCTCAATGATGCAAGAGCCCCTCCAATTGGAGCAAATGCTCCATTCCCATCTCCTGATGGTGATGGATTATCTCCTGCTATGTCAGTGTTGTGACCTCTCTCTAGTTCTTCTTCTTCTTCCTCCTCATCATCTGAGAAGACCTCTATATAGTGTGCCTTTCCTGCTGCACATCTATGTCCGGGTTCCCATGATTCTTGGCATGTGAAGCAAAGGTTCATTCTCCTCAAGTCTCTTTGGACATCATCACTAAGAGGTTTTTTAATTTGGCTCTCCTTTGAAAGAGGAGCCTTCCCATCTTTTCCCTTGGATGGAAAAGAGGGCTTTTGCTGAAATGTTGCCTTTGCTTTTGGAAAGGCATCTTGTAGATCTCTAGCCCTTTCAATGACATCTTGAAGGATAGTGGGCTTGGTAGACTTAACCAACCCATGAAGAGGTTCTTCTAACCCATCAATGAACATATAGACCCTTCTTGCTGCAAATAAATAAAGAACCATAACATAAAGTTTTAAAAATTCAGAAATATAAGTTTCTGGATTACCTGATTGTTTGAGCTTTTCTAGCCCCATGAATGGTGCCTTAGGATCTCTCCGATCAAACCTCTCCACCAACCTCCTTGTGAACTCTGAATATGCAGTCACAATGGCATGACCCAATGTAGACAAGCCATGGAACCACCAATCATGTGCTTCACCCTCAAGGTGCAACACTGCTATCTTAGTGGCCTCCATCTCTTGTACTTTGTTCAGCGGGAAGTAGATGTCAAGCTTCTCTACCCATGATTTGGCAATGCATTTAGATGACCCATCAAAGTTGGGTAAGAAAAATCTACCCATAGTTCGATGTGGATCATGATTTTGAATGCATCCTCCGCCTCTATTGTGATGCCCGGGTCTCCATTGTCCTTAATATGACAAAATTCTTGAAAAATCAAGTGATCTTTGAATCTCTGAGATTGAGACTCATACTCCATGAAATAGTCTTCAAGATTTTCTTTTTCTTGAAACTCTTTATTTCCCACTGCTAAGAATGTAGGCATTGTATAGCATTGGGAAACTTGTTGCTTCTTCACTGGTTGATCACTCCAGTGATGAGAAATGTCGGACCTTTCACCATGCAGAAATCTTTTAGGGTATTCCTTGTATCTATCCATCCTCATCTCCTTTATTTCTTTAACAATGTCTTGCATAGTTATAAGAAGGATCTTAAGAAACTCCTTCTCTTCATATTCTCTTGATAAAGGGGTCTTACCCTTGTCTTCTTTATTATTTGTATAGTCAAACTTCTAGTTTATTCTTTTGAGATAACTCTTCTCTCTATCTGTGAGAGGATCTCCTTCTTCTGATGACATATTGGCTTTCAAGATGCACAGGCTGAGCCAAGATTATGCTCTGATACCACTGTAATATTCCCAAATGGGAAAAACAGGAATATAGTGCAAAACCATGGAAATAACAGTGTAAATCATGATATAAAAGAAAGAGGCCAATATGGATACCTTATAGTCATCATAACATCAGCAAAATATGTATAATAAATGGGCCACAAAGCATAGAACAAGATACAATAAACCTCCAATGAAGAAAACCCTCAAAATTGAGGTGTTTCTACTATATCAAAATGTTGGAGACACTGCTACAACGCAGTCATGGATGCACTGCTACAGAAAATGAGTACACAAAATATAAGGGCTGATATATGCCTCAAAAGATACAACAAATGTAGATCTAGGCTCTATACAACCTCCAGAAAAGAACCCAAAAGGGTCTCTGGGAAAAACACCCAATAATACAATATGAGCTGGAGCCCTAGGGCTGAAAATTATGCTGCAAAAAATGACTGAAGAACAATGGCTGAAGCTGGTAATAAAATGAATATTTATCAGGTTTCAATAAGGGCTTGATTAGACATGAGCTAGGATCCACTGTATTAGTACTAGTATGAAAGGTAATGGTGACACCAAGACTCGTATTGACCATGTGCTCAATGTCATCACATTACTAGGAGGCTATGATCTGTACTATCCTATTCATATTGGTTATTTACTTCATTATAACTGCCATTCCATATGTGTATGCCTTTTCATGTTCCCTTATTCATTGCATTCCACGGTAATCATACAGGCTACAATATGGTGAAATTAGGCAGTAGTAGTAATAGTATCAATCTCATTTCCATAATATAGGTAATATGTATAGATACCACGTATATTCAGTAAGATAGGTGTATGTTATAGATATCAGAGATTGTAAACACCCATATATTTGACGTGTTCATAGGGTCTATTGATTAGGGTAACACAATAGCCACATGTACATAAATCGGTACAATGTGAACACCCTATGTATTTCATGTGTTCACTGGGTCTATTGATTAGGGAGATACACTCACTACATGTACATAAATCGGTACAGCTTAAGCACACTAACCTATGAGCTCTATACGGATCCTATGGCATTAGTACTACCTATCTCTACCATTGACCGAGTCCCAGGTTATCTCCTCTAAAGGATCCTCCAGATGAAAGGTCGGCCCCTTCACTGAAGAAATCACTCCCCAAATCACATACTGCAAACACCCCTGCAACTCCTCCCTAAAATAACGCAGATCCAGACTGATACTACGTTGTGGGGGATAAAAAAATTATGGCCTAATGCAAAATGTATCAGTGATGCTCCAGGGCCTTCTTTACTAGCCTCCAAAGAGAAAGGAACCTCCCTCCAATGAGATCTAGCTCATAAATCTCCCAAATCAAACGTCCACAACTACTGCCCTGCAACACAACACAAAATCCTCAACAAGAATTGCATTGTACATTAAGACTGAAGCCTTGGCCAAATGCCTGATAGTGGAATGTAGTGAAAACTCTTCCTTTGAGGCCTCTCAAGGATATAGGTGGGATTCCTGATCAGGAACACCCTGTGCTAAACAACACTGCAATCTTAGCTAAACAACTGAAGAAAATGATGTCTAAACAGACCATATATCAAACATAAACATATATCAACATACATAATCAAATATGGTTGCCATCCTCTTCCTTATATAAGAAATGAGCTTTCTAAGCCTAAGCCCCATTCATTTATGACCCTACTTCCATTCAAATAATCTCCATCTAAAACTGCATTGTCCCTCATTAAATGCCACTACTTCATGACAACGTTATTGATTTGGTCAAAGTTGACCCAGTCAAGGTGTTCCAGCCCCTTTTCACACACAAGGGTGCTCAATTAAGCTGCCAAGATGTCTTCCTTTCACATTGGCATTGGTTTTATTCATATTAAGGAGATTTATGGATCTCCATATCCTTTTATTTATTAAACAAGAGAGCAAAAACAAAAATTAATATTCCAACTAGCTCATGGCTGATTAGGAATATTACAAGATTGGAGCACAGATATGTTGGGAGGGTAGGCATAACTGACTTAACCAAAATCATTCGTTTTGTTGTATTTAACCTTTGGGCCCCCTAGGACAAGATTTTATTTTTTATTTTTTGAAGGATTTTTTTCCATTCATGTACATTTGAGACTCTCATCAAAATGGGAATACCAATATATTTAAAGGATTGTTGTCCAATTTAAAATAGGAATTAAAGAACCATAGAGATATCCTGCACAGATAAGTTTGGACAGTTCCATACGATCAACTGACCTTTTTTCTTATTCACCAATCCTCCTGATAAATCCAAGAGTCCAACAATCTCCTTAAATGAGGAGCTATGTTTGATGGTCCTCCTAAAAGGAGTGTATCATCTGTAAACTATGAATGATTTACCTCCATGATGTTTCTTACAATAGTTATGCCTAGTAGGTTACCTCCCCTCCTTGCAATTTCCATATTTCAACTCAATATCTCTTTACTACCAGAGGATACAACAAAGTTAATAAGGGACAACCTTGCCTGAGCCCCTATGAGGCGGCAAAGAATGAGGAAGAGTGACCATTGATCAAAGGAGAAATCCATGAGCCTCCAATACAAGATTTAATCCATCTAATAAATTCATTGTTGAAACACATTTTTCCCGTAATAGAGAATAAAAAGGAATGACTTACTCGGTCAAATACATTGTTCATGTTCAACTTGATAACCATTCTAGGTTCACTTCTCTCTTTACTTGAATGAATAGCCTCTTCAACCAATATGACATTGTATAAAATTTTACGGTGTTGCATAAAGCCTCCTTGATTTTCAGAGATAATTTCCGTGACAACCTTCCTAAGCATGTTCTTAATGAGCTTGGTGAGTATTTTATATGGTAAGTTACATAAGGAGATGGGTCTAAAATGAGAAAATTTTATTGGATTGACTTCTTTAGGTATCATAGCTAGAAAGGGGGAATGCGTACGCCTTCTCAGCTTTATTTTACACTGATATGAATTGAGCATTCTCATTAGATATTTTTTAATTAGAACCCATAAGGACTTGAAGAAACCAATTGTGAAACCATCTAGACTATGCAGCTCTTTTGGATTTAACGACCATATTGCATGAATTCTTCCTCGTCAATTGGCTTGATGATTCGTTGATTTTCTGAGTCAGAGACCACTGAGGGGAGACGTGAAATAAATTGCCTAAGTTTTTCCATGACAATCTCTTTGTTTGCAGAGTAAAGAGCATGAAACTATAAGAAAGCTTCTTGCTTTATTTTCGAGTGAAAATTTGGGATTACCTTATAGAGTTATTTTTTGACTTGTTTACGAATTTCCCTTGTCTTAGCTTGTTTGTGAGAAAATGTTGAATTATGATCTCCTGGTTTTATCCATGTACTGTGTTATTTTGGTCGTCGACATTCCTCTTCTTTTCTGCTTATTTTATATATCTATTTTGTTAATTATTTTCCCTGTGAAATATGCCACTCCATTGGACCAATTTCCATTATGAGTTGATGGGATTCCAACTATTGGATTAGCTCCAATCGAACTTTCCCTAAAGGTTTGAAGTTCCTCTTTTCCTAGGAGTGAAGAGATTGTTTTACATATCACAATTTGGATTCCCATACACAACTAGGTGATCGTGTTACCGGTATTGGCCACGTCTGAGATATAAGATCAACCACACCCTCTTCTTAAATCCACCTAGGATTATATTTGAATTAGATTGTTCCCAGGTTCTCCAAGGGATCTATCACCAAGCCGATGGGGTGATTATCAAAGACTCCTTGGGATAATATCAAAGAAACACACTCGAATCCTTTGGTTAACCAATTACCGTTGAAGAGAAAATGATCCAATCACACCACTATATGGTCAGGAGTGCTTCTCCTATTGGACCATGTGTATTGATCCTTTTTTAGAATCATATCAATGAGATCCAAATTGTTCACCCAATCCTCCTTGCACTCCCTAAAAGGATGTCAAGAAATATTGCCTCCCTCATTTCTCAAAAGAATAAATAATTGTGTTGAATTTACCTCCTTCAATGTTATCCAAATGCCATTGATCTTCTTTAAGGCTAATTAATGAGTTACAAAATTCATTATTTTCTCCATAGTTAACTAGAGCATAAGCATTAATTATGGGGATATTTTCTTTTGTATCGTTCTTCTCCGGTAGGACAACTATTTGATGCCTGTATTTAACACTATCAATCAATGTGAAGTCTGAGGACAACCCAAAGGTGCCAAGACCACCAGATGCTCCATTTTAACTCTATATCACATTTTATCTATCCCTCCAAAATTTGGACGAGAAAGTCATGGCTTAGTTTTCATCAAGTTTAGTTTCTTGAAGAAGGATCTGTAGTTTTTCTTGTTTAATCATATATTTAATTGCATGGGATTTGATAGGGTTTCCAAATACCCTTATATTGCAAGAGAGTATTTTCATTTACATTTGGTAGCATGGGGTTCACCTCCCGCCTTTACGATCCCTTATTGGAACAACCTCGTGATATAATCTGGCAGCGTATTAGTAGTATTAGGCTGCTTAGTCATAATGATTTTTCTAAGCTGGAATTAGTTGTTGTATCACACATGGCTTTTCTACTTGGTAAAATGTAGTAGTATATTTCAATGTAAGCGGGTTTGGATATTGATACTCTTCAATGGTAATTACGCATCAGACACGAGGTGTAAATTAATATAAGCTCCCTTGTCAGCATCGAATGATAGAGAACCACTCGACTAAAAGAGTTTTCTCCTCATTCTTCATGCATAAGAATAGGTACTTCTCTGTTTTCTACTTATTTGAGGAGTTCTGTGATTTAGAGCTTAGGACCCAACTTGATATTTTGATTTGCCTCTATCTCCCACTCCTTTTTTTTTGAAATCCATCTTGTATTTTTAGGAATTTAAGATTTGTGATTAGTGGATTTTCCCTCCCAAATAATTTTCTTCCTTGTGTTCCTTGTCATGAATTTACCATCACCCATCTCTTCTTCCAGGTGTACCTAAGATGTGCCATCGTTCTTTGATTCCTATTTTTATAGATTTGGATTCGACACTTTATTTTAAATCGAAGGGTCCTTCGTTTCTATAGGTTTTATGTATTCTTCAGGATTTGAACCTTTTATTTCCCCTTCTTACCCTTGTGGGGTTTCTTTTACATTTTCTGGTGCTTCTCCTCTTTGTAACAGGGCTTTTTGTTCCATTGTTTCTTGTGTGTGTAGAACCTTGAATGGTTTAGTCAAAGTCAAAGATGCATTCCTACTTTTACCTGAAGGGTTTGAGTTTGTTACTCCTTTACCTTTACTTTCTCCCTTTCTTTGTGTCTACCACTGCTCTTTCGACAAAGACACTACATTTTCCCCTTTTAGTTTGAGGCTTTTTGCTATCTCTGGAAAAATGGCCATATTCATGGTAGATTCGGCACTTGAATGGGAGTTGCTCATAGTCCAGGATTCATTGGTGGGTCCATTTTCCTTGAGTTAGATTTATCTCAAGTGGTAGTCCTTTTTCAAGATCCACCTCTATACAAATCTTAGCATAGGTGAATTGATAGCATCTCAGTTCAGCACGATCCAAATAATTTCCAACCCTATTCCCTATTTATTTCAGGCAATCATCACCCCAACACAAGAAGAAGTCTAGGTAATTTAGCCTAGATTGGCACCGCATTAGGGTTGTCCTCATCATGATTAAAATCCAAAGAACATGAGTTCAAATACATTCCTCTGGCTCCAAAAAATATGGGCTATTCCTAGATATTACGTCCCTATTCTCCTTCAACTCAAAGAGGAATGCAAAGAATCCATTATCATCTGCATAAAACCCAACCCATTTTTTCCTTTCATCATTGACTTCCAAGTTTTATTAATCCACTGATCCATGGATTTGGGAGACAACCACATACCTGTGAATTTTCCAACTGAAGCTCGATCAAAAAATGTATTCATTCGTCTAAACCTTGAAGGAATAACAACAGAAAGGAGGGTGATTGTTATATAACAATTAATTATTCCTATAACTATTAGTTTAATTAGGGCAAAGGGCATGATCAAAGATCATGTCCATTCACCAAGAGGCACTTAGGGTTGTATTTAAGCTAGGGCCTCTCACTCTGTAAATCGTCCATTCAGTCATTATTAATAAAAAATATATATAATTGTTGATCAATGTTGTTTAATGTTGAGTTTATGCACTCCATGGGTTCATCCTCGGCTAGTAGTGATACTATTGCATTTTTACTGTTCTTGTTGATCAAGTCACCGCCCTTCATTTTGTCTCCCAACTGCGCTCACTGTCCTTACCGTTCCATCAATTCCGCTGCATCATCCTAGCCACATTTAATTTCTTTTTTCAGATGCCGCTAACCGATTGTTTTTGACTCCCTGTGTATCCAAACACTCTGCAGTCACACTCCAATTCTACATCCCTGCCACCGTCCTATATCACTAATGGTCTAACCCTTGCTACCATTCACTTTGTCTATCCCATGCATTCCACGCCATCATTCAGTCTCATCCGACCATGTCGTCTCTCCAAGTTCCCGTAAACGACCTTAAAATTGTTGTTACGACGTCCATGTTGTTGAGAATTTGAAGGGTTGGTGCTTAATACAAATTCTCTTCTTGATAATTACTTGTGAGCTTACTTTAGTTACTTATGTCTTCCTTTATTTAGCTTAGTTAGTCTTTCATAAAGTCAATTATCAACATGCACTAGACATAAAATTAGGCTCCTAGAGCCAGGGTAAAACCTCTCCCTATTAGAGAGGAAAACCTGCAAAGAATTCTTCTTATAGATCTTCGAATGACCATGACCAAGACTCAGACTCTTGATCTATATATATGTATTCAAAAACCTTGTCACTATTCCTTTGTATGCCTCCAATGTTGATCCTTCATTTCTGCAACAATTTACATCGATTTGTAACAACCTTAGAGAACTCGGTCTCTAATTCAATCTAACTTAATTTCGTCTTAGTTCATCAAAACATTTCTTCTTGCTTCATTTTTCACTTGGCAAATATTAAATGAGGATAGAAAGGTAAATCATAGATTTAGCTTCCTTTTATAAGTGTACTAACAAATGTATCATCTTACTTGAGTCACATCTTACTGTTGAGATTCAACAAGATGATGAGCTTAGTGAAAAGAGTCGCCTTCACTAAGTGGGCTCGCAGGCTATTTTTGGCGCAAGTCTATTTTTAGACTATGTCTATTTTTAGACATGATGATCATATTTCAAAAGTTGCAGGATGCTATTTGTGGATGGCTAATCAAGTAGGAAAAATAGATGAAATTCTATTTTTAGAATATTGGGCGAAGTCTATTTATAGATCGTCAATCTAAAAATAGATGCATGTCGATTATTTTAGCTCTTAATAATAATTAGACTCTAAACAATAACTTATTCTATTGGAGCAGTTCAGTTCAATGCACAGATGTGGCACAACAGCTGACAGAAGGAATTACACTATTCGTAAGGGTTTACTATAACTATTGCATGGAGGACTCAGTTAGAACTCAAGTGGCAGAGTTATGACACAGTTGGAAGAAGTAGTTATGGAGTTGTATTTAGTTTAACTCAGTTAGACTCAGTTGAGCTAGTTGTATCTACTCTAACTGATTGATACACTAGTGAGAGTGGAGTGAATTAATTAGTTAATTAATTCACAAATAATAACTCATTAATCAACTGAACAATACATCAGTTAACTACAGTAAATGGCAGTTTCAGTGGAGACCAGTGGAGAGATAGGTGAAATGGCAAGATAGACTATCTGTTGTGACTATTAGTGATGCATTGATTGCATCCAACACACAGTGGAGATGCCAATGAGGATTCCACAGTCAATCCAAGAGTAATTCGAATTCATTCAGAGCTATTCTTCAGCAAAGATTGCGCAGTGGAGGCAAGCTAGTAGGTGGCATAGATCGGTGCATGGATTTGCAAGATTAGGCCTGATTAGTGTATGACGATTGTACTGTATTGAGAGCTTGTGATAAGATTTGTATGCTTGTATGAGATTGTCATATGATCTCCATGTTACATAATATATAGTTGGGGTTTTCAGCTTCAGGCTTTCCAGGTTAAAAACTGTGTTATGTGTGATTGATAATTTTTGTTTATGCTTCACATGTGTGTGCAATTAATTTTTCTACAAAAGATTAACAAGTGGAATAGATTCAATATCTTGCATAAGGTTAAATAGTGTGAGATCAGGTGGATCTTGGACATATGCATGCTTAGTGCATATAATTTCTACATGGTATCAGAGCATTGTTGATTGAAGATTGCAATTGTAAAGTGATTTTGTGCTGGTGGACAATTCGAATTTGCTACAGAAGATTCTTGGTGCATAAATCGAGTATACATTGAAATGTCTTTCAACGGGTTGAGATTGGAGTATGCTCTTGATGGGAGTTCGAATTACATAGCCTGGAAGGACAGGATGGAAGCAGTGCTGGAGGATAATGGGCTGAAGGAGTTCATCGATAGCGATGTTCCTAAGTCGGGATCTAGCGATGTTGCATTACTTGATGCATGGCAAAAGAAGACTGCAAAGACGAGGAGAATTCTATTGGAAGGTGTGAAGTGTTAGCCCCCTATGAAATTTTTGATAAGCAAATAGGGGGCTAAATTGTTTTTGAGCCTTCAAGGAATGCATTTCCTCTGAAAATACAGTCTCCTTGAAGCCTCTTTGTGCCTTTTATCCTTTGATAGTTTCCCCTCTGCTGATTCCCCTTTTAAAGCCTCTCTGTTGATGAAGAAATGCCCAAAGGCCCCTTTTTCCCTTTTATTTCATCCCCCTTGTCTTCCCCTTCCACTCCCCTTTTATCCCTCAAATCCCCCCTAAATCCCCTTTAAAGTCCCCCCCTAACCTTTGTTTTCCCTTCTTCCCCCTTTTTATTTTTCTATCGTTCCCTTTCCCCAGCCTTAAAATCCGTTAAATGGGCAAAAAACCCATCTTCCGACCTTATTATAAGGCCTAGCCCCTTTCCACCAGCCTTTTCTAACCACTTCCCCACATGTGCCCGTGCGTTGGGACCAAGTGCTTAAGTCCCCGGCGCTTATCGCAATCGGAGCATCGGGCGGGTGCAATTCCTTTGCATTAGTGAAAATCCCCGATGTGATCGTTTTATCACACAAAGTCTCGCGACGTGTTGTGAACTGTTGATCTGTCGTCCCAATCAACGGCTGTCCGCTAATCGCAGCACCCCGGCTCAATCGCAATCACAACGTTCTGTGTGTCACCTCCGATTGATCGCAAGCCTTTCACTCCGACCTCCGATTGCATCGCAACTGTCCGTCGCCCCGCCGATCCGACGGCCAACGCTTCATCACAACTCCCCACCCGATCGCAATTGCAAGTCCTTCTCCCGACGCTCCGATTCAATCCTGACCGTCCATCCTTCCCGCGATCCGACGGCCAGCGCTCAATCACACCCCCGCCCGATCGCTGATCGTAAGTCCTTCTTCCAATGCTCCGATTGCATCGCAACCGTCCATCGCCCGGCCGATCCGACGGCCAACGCTTAATCACACTGCCCCCCCCCCCCGATCCACTTCTCCACCGTTGATCTGTCCTGCGATCCTACGGCTATCGCTCAATCGCAACCCCCCTTCCGATCGCAATCGCAAGTCACATTGGAACAGCTCCGATTGCGATCCCCCGATTTAATCTCCGTCGTTCATTCCTCCCCCAGATCTACGGTCAGCGCTCAATCGCATCCCGACCTCTGATTGCAATCGCATGCTCTCCCCTCCGTCTCCCAATTAAATCTCCGTCGTCCATCCTCTCGCAGATCCGACGGTCATCGCAACTCCCGATCACAAGTCCTCCCCCGATCGCGCTGCCCTTCTGATTTCATCTCCGCCGTCCGTTCCTCCTCCAGATCGACGGCCAGCGCTCAATCGCTTCTTTCCTTCCGATCGCTGATCGCAGGCCTTCCCTCCGTCCCCCGATTCAATCATGTCCGTCCATCTGTTTCATGATCTGACGGTTACCGCTTAATCGCACCACCCCTCTAATCGCAATCGGAACTTTTTGAATATGTGTTGTGATTGACGATCGCTCCGACCTCCGATTGCGAGGTGCGATTAGATCCCCACCGTCCGTTTCCCGTGCAAATCCACGGTTCTGGTTCAATCGCCCTCCCCCTCTGCCGGGTCCCACATTCACGCCTCCGTGTGTTGTTTTTCCACGTTTCCCTGTGTAATTCGCCCTAACACTAAACTTCGGGTTTTACACTGCCCGTTCATTTCTCCGCTCCTCTCCGCTGTTTCCACTATTTCTCCACTCTTCCGCCACCATTCCACCACCTCCACTGCATTTCTCCACCACTGCCCGGTTGATAATATGTTTATTGTACAGCGCAGGCAACACAGAGAGTCCATTTCAGCCGGCCGTCAAAGCAGCAGAGACCGGATCAGAAGGGATTTGAGCCTGTAAGTGAATATTTGAGGCGCTAATCCCATGATCAAAGGATTAAGGCACTGTTTGAGGACTAAGAGTGCACCAGCAACGCCATAACTGCGCTACCTAACAGCGGGACTTTTTCCTCCAGAGGTACACCTCCCCACAACGTCCTCCGAGCTCCTCGAGCCCAGGAAAGTCAAGAAAACTGACAGAGCTTCTTAAAAGACTGTCAAGCAGCATTAAAGAAGCATGGAGAGACCTGCAGATCATTCCATCCAGTTCATTTATTCAGAAGGCTAGCACAGAGCTCCAAGCACCAGAAAGGACTCCAAAGAAATATCCGAGGTCAATTTCCGGCCTGACAGAGATCTCCGAACCAGATTACAGAGTACCTACAGCGCTGAAAGTTGCCATTAAGCAGCATGGGTGTGAACACTTCCGTCCTGCTGTCTTAATGAATCTCATTTAATTGTCTATCTACCTCTGTCTCTTCCTCTTCTCCTATAAAGGATCCCTGAGAACGAATTGTAAAGGTTGTTGTTGCCTTGCTAGGCATTCTGCTGTTAGAGGGATTCGTTCTTGACTGTTAGAACAGTCGTGGGAGGCAGTAGCAGAGTAGTTGTATGTAATAGGCTGGGAGGAGAAGTTGGGACTGTATTAGCCATTGAGCCATATTGTACATGACTGGTTTTGCATCAATTAATCAAAGCACATTTCACAGGATCCTGGTCTATTACTATTGGTGATGTGTTTCTCACTTTGTTTATTTCATTTACATATTGTTTCATGTTCTTCTGGTAGGCATCAGAATAATGGTATAGGATTCACCCTTGTTAGGTGCCCTATGCTGTCTGCTCTCCCTACTTTTATGTTTTCTGCTTAAAAGTGTTATCTAAGAGTAAATTCATGGGTTTAACCAGTGCAGCGGATGTTATTGCCTGCTGGCTAATGTATGAACTTGGGGGTTTGCTTATTAGATGTTTCTTTGTAATCTTATCTCTGTTTTTTCCCTTGGAGTGGCTAAAGCAAACCTGGAGTTAAATGACCTCTGGTCTGATCGATAAGCTGCCCCTTTGTCTCTTTGAGAGCTGCCTTTGAGTATGTCCAAGCAGGTCTGGAGTTAAATGACCTCTGACCTGATCTATAGACAGAAAATTGGTTGTCTCTCCTTCTTCCACTTTCCTCCTTAATGTTCCATCCCACCATCTGCCTAAAAGATCCTTTAGTGTAGATGACTTGCCCTTTGAAAGCCTTGGCTAGTGGATGCAATTAATTTCCTTTCATGACTCCATAGCCCAATGGATGGCACTGTCTTGGCCTATCCTCTTTGCTGAAGCCTCCTGCTGTTTTGTTTCTTTTCTCCCATTTCTTTCCCAGTCCATGATCTCCTAACCAACCCAGCAACCCTTCAACCAAACCATTTAAAACCCCCCTTCCGTGCTTCATAACTAGCCTAACATCTCATTTTGAGCTTCAAAGACCTATCATTCTTAGCTCTATTTGGAGAGATCCCTCTCCGGGTCCAGGAGGGCTAGATCCTAGGGCCCCAAAGTGGTTTTGATATTGTCTCATCTTTTGGTCTTGCCAATCTGGCCAAAACATGGGAGCACCAACATGAAGGACCACATTGTGTCCAACCTTCATGGGAAAGCCACTCCATTCTTAATGTGGAAGGCTTTGATAGACTTGTTCCAAACCAGAAGTGACCAGAGGAAGTTGGTGCTTAAAGACAAGCTCAAAAAAATAAAAATGGAGAAAGGTGACAATATTCCAAAATACCTCACGAAGTTTGTCCACTGCAAGGATGAGTTGGGAAGTGTGGGGGTTACTGTTGATGAAGAAGACTTGGTGAGCTTGGCTCTCCTTGGGCTTCCAAAGAGTTGACATAGCTATGAATACTCTGTCAATGGACGGGAGAAACTACCAGGATGGGAGTGACTTTGGTCGGGTCTTGTGTAGGAAGAGATAAGGCGGGGTACCAGGGATGGATCTTCATTGAAGAATTAAGATGAAAAGAATTGCGCTTTGGCTGCAAAAGCAAGGAAAGGGAAGGGGAAGAAAAATACTTCTAAATCAAGTGCGAAAGGCGAGAAGCAGGACTTGTCCAAAGTGAATTGTTTTCACTGTCACGAGCATGGACATTTCGCCACTAACTATCCAAAGAAGAAAAAGAATAAGAAGGCTGTTGGATCTGCAGCTGGAGAGGCCTTAGCCTCGCAATTTGAGCTGGATTTTTCCTTGATCGCATGCTTGGTTTCAAGATGCATGGGATCGGTGTGGTATCTTGACAATGGTGCCTCTTTCCATATGACGGGAGACAAAGAGTTGCTTAGTGACTTGGAGGAGAAGGACCTCCAGATGCATATAGAGATGGGCGACGATGGTCAGTACAGTGTGACTGGCATTGGGACCATTACCTTTGAGAGGGAGTCTGGTAATCCATTCTTGTTGAAGAATGTCATGCATGTTTTAGGTCTGAATAAGAACTTGGTATCAGTCGCAATGCTGGAAGATAGGGGTTATGATGTTGTTTTCAGTGAGGGAAAAGCTTTCCTTTGACATAAAACAATGGTTCAAACCAAGAAGATAGGGGTTCGAATTAAGAATCTCTACAAGCTAGAGGTGGATGGCTGCGCTGCAATGGTGGGCAAAGCAGAAGAAGTGGTGAGCCGGGATGAGGGCGAGTTATGGCACAGGAGATTGGGCCATCTTCACCATGGCGCTTTGAAGATTTTGCAGCAAATTTATATTGGACTTCCCAAGGGTACTCTTGCGCAGTCAGATCAGTGCAAAGGATGTACAATGGGTAAGTTTGTGAAGACCACCTTTCATGAGAAGGAGAACCGTGCTTCGGTGATCCTGGAGAGAATTCACACAGACATGTGTGGACCATTCTCAGTTGCTTCAACAGCAAAACACAGGTATCATGTGATATTTGTTGATTATTTTTCTCGTAGATGCTAGATCTTCTTCATGCAGAAGAAGAGTGAAACTTTCTCAAAGTTCTGTGAGTTCAAGGCGTTGGTGGAGAAGGAGTCGAGGAAGCAGGTGAAAGCTCTACGGAGCGATAATGGTGGTGGATACATCTCGGGCGAATTCAAAGACTTCTGTAGCAAAGAAGGAATTCGAAGAGAACTCATAGCGCCTCATAACCCACAGTAGAATGGGGTCGCGGAGAGAAAGAACAGAACGATTGTGGGTGCTACACGAGCGATGCTGCATGACCAGGGCCTACCGATGCACTTGTGGGAAGAAGCATGAAACACTGCGGTTTATGTGCAAAACCATTGTCCTCATAGAGTACTTGCAATGAGTACACTCGAGGAAGCTTTTACTGGTAAGAAGCTTGATATTTCTCATTTGAATATTTTTGGCTCCCCTGTTTACATTCATGTGACGAAGGATGCCAGGAAGAAGTTGGAGCCGACTGCAGAAGTTGGGATATTTGTGGGGTACACAGAAACACCCCATAACTATCGTGTGCATTTTCCAAACAGTCGGATGACTGTTATACGACGAGATATAAAATTCAATGAGGTGAAAGCCATGAAGTTGTCGCTTGAAAGGGAGCTACACTTGCATGCGGAGGAGGAACTTCTTGTTCCCAAAGATGAGCCTCTGGATGTGGATCAACCACAGGAGGAGATTCATGGAATGGAAGAGTCCACCCATGCAGAACCAAACATCAGGAAAGGCAGGAAGCATACCATAGAAGCTGAGAGACTGAAGGTGGATGCGTGACGCAAGCCTAGAGCTAGCCTGCAATACCCAGGAACTTTAACTCTGTTTATATACAAATGCATCATCATCATATGCCCAAATCACCTTCAATATAACTGGCAAATTCGAAATTCCCATTTTATTGCGGAAGCTTTCCAACTTATGTTTTAAAAACATTGTATAATAAAATCATTTGTGATCATTAAAATCATTACATAAGCAGAAGCATGTGGCTCAAATCATTCAACATATATAACTAACTTCAATCCGGAAATTTCATAACCTTTCCATTCCTGTGAATGTTCCAATTTAATATTTCATACTTGTCTGGTTTAATGCCAGCACTCCAATCTATCATCTGCTTTGCCAGTTGCATAATTTTTTTTAAAAGAACATCGACCCTATTACAAGTTGATTATTAACTGAGCCAGCGCTTACCCCAATTCACAATTCAACTTTTGTTACATCGATTTCAGGCTTATTTTAAATCGAATTCTAACCACATACTTACCTTTCCCTTCTATCCGAAGATTAAATTCTGCGTTCGAATTCATCCATATTCAAATGGATTCCAGCTAGCAATCCCATCCAATTCTTGACAACGCCTTTTCTGAAGTATTCACTGGTTCATTGCTTACATTCCACACACTAATTATCCATCTGGTCATTATTCATTCGTTTTGTTGTTTGTCACAGCTTCGTTCTCCATATGTTTCTGCAAACAATCTTTTCCTGTAGCAATCAATTCACATAATCTTAGATTTTATTTCGAAGCCAAGAGCCCACAAAATATCGACCCATGTACATAGTCGAATAGCCAACACAATTTCAACGCTTTTCTTGTGTTCATCGCTGCACAGACTATTCACTGTTTTGGAATTAAAACTGTATTGAATTCCAAACAGAGTTTGAACCCCAGTTTTGTGCCTTCCTGCATTCTATTCACCAATCGATTCAACATAAGACTTCTACAACAAATAAATTAAAACCGGATTTTGTTTCCAGCTGCATACGTTGCTACTGGATTGGAGTCAACCCTGCGCCTATTTCAAAAACCCATCGATTTACCCACACCCACAATCGATTTCTACATTTAACAACGATTGACACAAACAACGCTTTCAATACAACTGTAACTCAATGTAACGAATTACAATTCTTCACGCAGAGAATGTAGAATTAATTTCATGCTAGACATTACCATTCACAATAAAATTCTCTGCGCCCAGAACACAGCTAATCAACTCATGAACGATGGTTTCAATTAAATTCTCCGCAATGCTGAATTCAAATCAGGCGCTTCTTTTTAAAGCCTGTAAACCTTCAAAATGTCAGAAGTCGATATTAACACTATCGATCTCTCTCTTATATGCATACTTCTACGTTTGAACCAAATTCAAACACAGTTTTATCATTCAAGAACCTGGGCATCCGATTTCATTTACTAATTAACAAGACATCCAGTCTACCTCACCTCATTCTTTAGTCGACTTCAACGATGTGTAAACAGCTCTGTTTTTTATTAATGTCATTCAATAGCCTTTTAACCAACAGCTTCTTCCAATGTTCTTTTGTACAGTGCTAAGATCACAATTCCACAGTGTGCCCTTACTACCATCGACATAAAAGCACCAGATTATTACAAGAAAAACTATAATCCTGATAATATCGATTCTTTATGTGCAGGGCTTGTCTACAAATCTTATCATATGACTGAATTAAGAATTTTAACATCATTCTACACACAAAATTCCAGAACAAATTCTTCATTGTAAAAAAATGCAATCCATTCCAAAACCCTTTGTACATGGCCAGATTTTCAACATTTGGCCCTTACAATTTGCCCAGAGGCTTACAGCCTTGGATGTTCCAAATCTGCTCTCAACCACTCTCTAATCTCAATGTCTTTTCCCTCTCAAAACCTCTTCCTATTTATACAATTTTTAAAAATCATCTAATTAAATGCTTTATCCCTTCAATTCCTCAACAAACCCCTAAATCTCTCAACATCCCTAAAAGATAGATCTTTATCCCTAAAATCCTTCAACTAATTAAATTCCCTCATATCCTTTTATTAAATAAAAAGATATTTACAAAAATCCTCACCTTCTCCTATTTTATTCAAATTAATTAATAAAATATTAAAAATTATCACACCCCCTTTTAACATATTTACAAAATAAAAACGCCCTTGATGCTCCTGCATCAGACTCCCCATGTAAGAAAATTCATGACCACCTGGTCATAAGTCTGGATATTTCCTCCTGGATCCCAAATTTTATTTTGTAATCTTTCCGTGCTTGTCAATTGCTTTACTGCTGTTGCTATCTGCTGTTGTCTTCCAGGTTTCCATATTTTGTGCTGTAGTGCTCCACTTGCTCTGCTCTTGCAACCTTTCGCTGTCTTTCCCTTGTTGTCTTTCCTTTTCTTTCTTGCTACTGTCTTTCTCTGGGATGTTTTTATCATTAACCTCCTTATCAACTCAATTTCTCTGTCCAGTATGTCCTCTGTCTGCTGATTGTTTCCATCTCTTGATCGTTGAACTCTCATTCTTGCTTGTTCTTCACTTGTTTTTTTTGCTTCCTTTTCACCCTTACTGTTGTTTTGCACCTTTTCTGCTGCTGCTACTATAAATGTTGCGGCCTTCCAAACTTCCTTTCCCTCTGCAACATTCCTTTGCTCACCATCTGCAATTTCTTTTTGATTATTATTTATGACAACCGCTTTGTCATCCTTCTTCAGCAATCTATCCCGGACATTCATCCTCTGTTCTTCCAATTTCCTCCTTTGAAAGTCTAATTCTTTATATAACTCAATGATTTTACTTGGAGTAGACTTTGGAAACTTTACACGATCTTCCATTTCCTCATTTGTTATTGTCTCATTATCACATGGTCTTTCTTCTGCTAAATCTTCCTTAACATCCTTCAGTAGATGTTCTTCCTCTTCTTCCAAACCTGCAATCATACACAAATCATTAGTTTTAAAATCACAAGACCTGACGGTCTTATTTGATGCTTCAGTCATCAAGTCCTCGGGCTGCTTCGAATCATTCATATGATTCAACTCCTCTAGCTCTTCATCACTTTCAAAAAGTAATGGTCCACTCTCTGGGTAACATATCGAAACTTCAACATCTTCTTCAGCATCTTCCTTTTGCTGTAGCTCAACTCTTTCGAGCTTCTCTATTCTCTTTCTGGCATCAATAACCTGTTCAAGTTCCCTTAGTTCCTTTATCAATTGCATATTTACCTGATGATTCCACTTCTCTTGTAGCCTCTGCCACTTCAGCTTCTTTCTCATGACATAACCATGCTTCTGGTCTTCCTCATTTCTTTGCAACATCTCCATTAACACCTCAAGCTGAACTACTATCTCAGCCTTCTCCCTCTCATATTCCTCTTTGCTTAACTGTCTCTGTATGCCAATTTCCTTGGCATCCTTCTCCTTTTGTCTTCTGCTGTGGTTGATTTCAGAACCTCTGTTATGACTGTCACTAGTCATCATCCTTTCCATCTCTATGAGTTCCTTACTCACTTTACTATGAGTTGCACTAAAGCCTCTTCAGCAGCAAGTCTTGTCCTGCCGCCACTTACCTCACCAAGCTCTCCTCACTCAGTCTTTTGGCAAGCAATTGGTTCTCTATCTACGGAACCTCCTTTGAGCACTTCTCTTTGCTCTTCCTGGGCTTCAACTCATCTGCCTGTTTTAAGAACACAACTGTTCTCCTTTTCCAATCTCTATTGGAATTCCTCAAGGTTCTGCCACATCTATGTTTTCACTTAGAAACTTTCACCAGCTTCCTTTATCTGTTAGCAATTCTAATCACATTGCCTTTTGGGAGTTGCAATAATACTGCAAAGACTACCATATTCTATTCTTCAAATCCAAATAAAACCATAACACCTTACCTCCAAGATCTCGTCTAATCTTGTCCTTCCATTCACCTGCACTTCAATTACCTTCAGAATCTCACCACTCCTGCAAATCTGTTCCAACAAATCTTTATGCTTCCTCTGCACAATTTCTCGATATTCAGTTACTGTCAATTAGATTTTAAAATCTGATCCTTTCTCCAATCTTCTGGCTTTATCTGGCAAACTTCAGTGGTCAGCAATAATTCCTTCTTTGCTGAGTTTCTTCATTGCTGCAACCATCAATTCTCATTCCATTTCTTTGTCAGTAAAACTCAAATCAAAATTAAACAAACACAATACCTGCACAATCCAAGTGAATTTCCATTCCTCAACATCGCCGTGGATTCTTTCTGTCTCTGCACTCTCTGCTTTACCTACCTCTAAGAACTTAATTGTTCTTCTCCATTCTCCCAGCTGTACTCTGGTTGCTTGAATTTCAGATTAGAATCCGGTCTCCCTTATCTGCATGCACATCTGCTGTCATAATTTATCTCTGCACTTATTGCCTGCTATTTGACAATCACTCATACAACCCATATCAAATTTTACCAATCAAAACAGAATTCTCTGCATAACCGAGAATTACTTCTCAAGAAATTTCATACAGAGCCAAGCTCTGATACCAAATTGACGCAAGCCTAGAGCTAGCCTGCAATACCCAGGAACTTTAACTCTGTTTATATACAAATGCATCATCATCATATGCCCAAATCACCTTCAATATAACTGGAAAATTCGCAATTCCCATTTTATTGCGGAAGCTTTCCAACTTATGTTTTAAAAACATTGTATAATAAAATCATTTGTGATCATTAAAATCATTACATAAGCATAAGCATGTGGCTCAAATCATTCAACATATATAACTAACTTCAATCCGGAAATTTCATAACCTTTCCATTCCTGTGAATGTTCCAATTTAATATTTCATACTTGTCTGGTTTAATGCCAGCACTCCAATCTATCATCTGCTTTGCCATTGCATAATTTTTTTAAAAGAACATCGACCCTATTATGTTGATTATTAATCGAGCCGTCACACCCTAATTCACAATTCAACTTTCACATCGATTTCAAAGTTTATTTAAATCGAATGCTAACCACATACTTACCTTTCTCCCTTCTATCCGAAGATTAAATTCTGCGTTGAATTCATCCATATTCAAATGATCTTCAGCCAGCAATCCCATCCAATTCTTGATAACGCATTTTCCTCAAGTATTCATCGGTTCATTGCTTACATTCCGCACACTAATTATCCATCCTGTCATTATTCATTCTGCTGGCTTTGTCACAAACCTTCTGCTTCTCCATATGTTTCTGCAAACACCTTTTCCCCCGTATAATCAATTCACATAATCTTAGATTTATTTCGCTTTGAGCCCACAAAATATCTAATTCCATGTACATAGTCGAATAGCCAAATACAACTCAACGCTTTTTCGTGTTCATCATTTATTTGCATTATTCACTGTTTTGGAATTAAAACTGTATTGAATTCCAAACAGAGTTTGAACCCCAGTTTTGCGCCTTCCTGCATTCTATTCACCAATCGATTCAACATAAGACTTCTACAACAAATAAATTAAAACCGGATTTTGTTTCCAGCTACATACGTTGCTACTGGATTGGAGTCAACCCTGCGCCTATTTCAAAAACCCATCGATTTACCCACACCCACAATCGATTTCTGCATTTAACAACGATTGACACAAACAGCGCTTTCAATACAACTGTAACTCAATGTAACGAATTACAATTCTTCACGCAGAGAATGTAGAATTAATTTCATGCTAGACATTACCATTCACAATAAAATTCTCTATGCCCAGAACACAGCTAATCAACTCATGAACGATGGTTTCAATTAAATTCTCCGCAATGCTGAATTCAAATCAGGCGCTTCTTTTTAAAGCCTATAAACCTTCAAAATGTCAGAAGTCGATATTAACACTATCGATCTCTCTCTTATATGCATACTTCTACGTTTGAACCAAATTCAAACACAGTTTTATCATTCAAGAACCTGGGCATCCGATTTCATTTACTAATTAACAAGACATCCAGTCTACCTCACCTCATTCTTTAGTCGACTTCAACGATGTGTAAACAGCTCTGTTTTTTATTAATGTCATTCAATAGCCTTTTAACCAACAACTTCTTCCAATGTTCTTTTGTAGAGTGCTAAGATCACAATTCCACAGTGCGCCCTTACTACCATCGACATAAAAGCACCAGATTATTACAAGAAAAACTATAATCCTGATAATATCGATTCTTTATGTGCAGGGCTTGTCTACAAATATTATCATATGACTGAATTAAGAATTTTAACATCATTCTACACACAAAATTCCAGAACAAATTCTTCATTGTAAAAAAATGCAATCCATTCCAAAACCCTTTGTACATGGCCAGATTTTCAACATTTGGCCCTTACAATTTGCCCAGAGGCTTACAGCCTTGGCTGTTCCAAATCTTCTCTCAACCACTGTCTAATCTCAATGTCTTTTTCCTCTCAAAACCTCTTCCTATTTATACAATTTTTAAAAATCATCTAATTAAATGCTTTATCCCTTCAATTCCTCAACAAACCCCTAAATCTCTCAACATCCCTAAAAGATAGATCTTTATCCCTAAAATCCTTCAACTAATTAAATTCCCTCATATCCTTTTATTAAATAAAAAGATATTTACAAAAATCCTCACCTTCTCCTATTTTATTAAAATTAATTAATAAAATATTAAAAATTATCACACCCCCTTTTAACATATTTACAAAATAAAAAACGCCCTTGATGCTCCTGCATCAATGCGGCACAAAATGTATGAGTTCCTACATCATAGCGCAGACAGAGACAGTCACCTGATCGATATACTGGATACATGGCTCTTATGAGCAACTGTATTGTGACAGAGCCATCTTCTTTTGAAGAAGAAGCACAGGAGCCCACATGGGTACATGCCATGGTGGAGGAGTATGACTCCATTGTCAGAAACAGTGCTTGGGAGATTGTTCCAAGGCCAGTGGGAAAATCAGTTGTAGGATCAAGATGGATCTACATGGTAAAGCAAGCTGCTGATGGGAGCGTCGAGAAGTATAAGGCAAGATTTGTTGCTTGGGGCTTCTCACAGATTGAGGGGATTGACTATGAAGAAACCTTTGCACATGTCGCACGACATTCTTCCATACGGACCATCCTTGCTCTCTCCGCGCAGATAGGTTGGAACATTCATCAGATGGATGTGAAGACTACATTCCTTAATGGGATCATTGAGGAAGAGGTGTACATTGAGCAGCCTGAAGGATTTGAGATCTTCAATAGCGAGTCACATGTGTGCAGGCTCAAAAGAGCGTTGTATGGGTTGAAACAAGCATCCCGTGCTTGGTACACTCGGATCGACAGCTATTTCACTGGACTTGGCTTCACCAAGAGTGAGGCAGATGCAAACCTGTACCAGATTGTGGTTGAGGGTAAGTTTTTTATCATTGTACTTTATGTTGATGATTTGATACTAACAGGTGATGAGTAGTTGATACACTCATGCAAGGCTGATCTTGCAAAGGATTTTGAGATGAAGGATTTGGGCCTCCTTCATTATTTCCTTAGATTGGAAATATGGCAACGGGAAGGTGAACTGTTTGTGTCTCAAGGCAAGTATGCCCGGGAGATATTGGAGAAGTTTCACATGCAAGGCTGCAAGCCTATCGACACTCCTCTTCTAGGAAATTGGAAGAAATAGGATGCTACATTGGCAGAGGTAGTGGATGCCACTGTTTATCGACAGTTGGTGGGTTCACTCATGTATTTAGTCAATACAAGACCAGACATATGCTATGCGGTGAACCAGCTTTCACAAGCGATGGTTAAGCCTACCAAGCTCTTTTGGAAGGCGGGCAAGCATGTCCTGAGATATCTCAGGGGCACATCTGAGTATGGTTTATGGTACAGACAGACGGATGAAGTGAAGTTGCATGGCTTCACGGATGCAGATTGGACAGGAAGCCCAACAGACAGAAATAGCACATCAGGAGGGATTTTCAGTATCGGATCTACGGCAGTTTCTTGGTACAGCAGGAAACAAAGATCTGTGGCACTCAGTTCAACGGAAGCAAAATACATGGCAGCAAGTTTAGCTGCATGTGAGGCTATCTGGATGAGGAAGATTCTGGTTGGATTTTTCGGTTCACATTTAGATCCCACGGTGATACATTGTGATAATCAGAGTTGCATTAAACTCTCGGTTAATCCTGTGTTTCATGATAGATCTAAACATATTTATATCCGGTATCATCATATCAGAGATTGTGTGCAGCGGAATATCATGTTGCTTCAGTACATTCCCACGGAGGATCAGGATCCAGATATTCTGATGAAGGCACTCACCAGGAGCAAATTCGAATACCATAGAGGCAGGATCGGGGTGAAAGATAATCCCTATATTTTTGAGAGGGAGTATTGAGATTCAACAAGATGATGAGCTTAGTGAAAAGAGTCGCCTTCACTAAGTGGGCCCGCAGATGTTTTTGGCGCAAGTCTATTTTTAGACATGATGATCATATTTCAGAAGTTGTTGGATACTATTTGTTGATGGTTGACCAAGTTGGAAAAATAGATGAAATTCTATTTTTATAATATTGGGCAAAGTCTATTTATAGATCGTCAATCTAAAAATAGATGCATGTCGATTATTATTAGCTTTTAATAATAATCAGACTCTAAACAACAAATTATTCTCTTGGAGCACTTCAGTTCAGTGCACAGATGTGGAACAATAGCTGATAGAAGGAATTACGCTATTCCTAAGGGTTTACTGGAGCTATTGCATGGTGGACTCAGTAAGAACTCAAGTGGCAGAGTTATGACACAGTTGGAAGAAGTAGTTATGGAGTTGTATTTAGTTTAACTCAGTTAGACTCAGTTGAGCTAGTTGTATCTAGTCTAATTGATTGATACACTAGTGAGAGTGGAGTGAAATAATTAGTTAATTAATTCACAAATAATAACTCATTAATCAACTAAACAATACATCAGTTAACTACAATGCATGGCAGTTTCAGTGGAGACCAATGAAGAGATAGGTGAAAGGGAAAGATAGACTATCTGTTGTGACTATTAGTGATGCATTGATTGCATCCAACACACAGTGAAGATGCCAATGAGGATTGCACAGTCAATCCAAGAGTAATTTGAATTCATTCAGAGCTATTCTTCAGCAGAGATTGCGCAGTGGAGGCAGGCTAGTAGGTGGCATAGATCGGTGCATGGATTTGCAAGATTAGGCCTGATTAGTGTATGAAGATTGTACTGTACTGAGAGCTTGTGATAAGCTTTGTATGCTTTTATGATATTGTCATATGATCTCCATGTTACATAATATATAGTTGGGGTTTTCAGCTTCAGGCTTTCCCGGTTAAAAACTATGTTATGTGCGATTGATAATTTTTGTTTATGCTTCACATGTGTGTGCAATTAATTTTTCCGCAAAAGATTAACAAGTGGAATAGATTCAATATCTTGCATAAGGTTAAATAGCGTGAGATTAGGTGGATCTTGGACATATGCATGCTTAGTGCATATAATTTCTACACTTACTTCAGATTGACCGCACATATACACAGTGATTTACTACCTCAGATTCGCACTTTGCTTAGGTTATATCATGTCATTACAACTCAAGTATTTTTGTATTGGATCTCTGTCTTAGATCAGCTTCAACCATAGATCAATATTTTTTGTACTTAAACTCTGTCTTATATCCATATTTAACCAAACTTGGCCCGCATTTTATTAGCTGATGTATTCGCATTTTCTTACTGTGCCTCTTCAGAAAAATCCGCAATCTGTTATAGGTGTTTCTTCATATGTATAGTCTGCATTTCTTTATTGACATACATCACACTTTATTTTTGAGAAATTAAACACGTATTTCTTTATTGATATATATCGCATTGTCTCCGAGAAAGCCCACACGCATTTATTTATTGATACATATCGCAGTTTCTGAGATAACCTGCCTTTCTTCATTGGTATATATCACATTGATTCTAATCCTGAACGTTGTTTACTTCTCATAAATAATCCGCATTTTTCTTTTTGGAGCTTACCAAAATTAATTGAGAGAAAATGGACTGGAGAATAATGATACATATATAGTGCACTGTTACTTACTTCTAGGTCGACCAGACATACTCTTATAGAGCCGACTTCATGCAGAGAGGTTATTCCAGTGTTTGAGAGAGGTGTTCTTCACGGTATATGAAGCTTGACTTCCATCGATGTTTGAGAGCTGTTTGTGAGCATGTCATTTAGCTTGAATTCTATTCTTCTACAAGATATTGGAGCATACATTCTTAGACCCTTCATATATGACACTTATTACATTTATATCTAGAAGACAAAACCCTAGATAGACATCAAGAAGAAGTCTATTTAACCTATAATAAAATCTTTCTCATGAAACACATGAAGAAAGTACAAAACACATTTTATTATCTTTGTATTCTTCTTTACAAAATACATAATTACATAGTCAATATGAAGACCGACCTAGTTAAACTTTTCAACACACGTTGTACGTACCCCCACCACTGACCCATGTCTGTTCCGCCATCCCGTTAACCATTATGTCCTCCTCGCAGCCAACCTGACCATTCCGCCTATCTATTGTTAGCGTCCTCCCAAACGTCAAGACTTTCATTGTTTATCATTGTGTCCAACAACTGACCTTCATTAAACGCCCTTTTTCGTTGTCCCCGTCTTGTGAAATTCGCTGGTCCAGTAGAGATTCCACGACATTGGTCTTCATTCGAGCCACCAGACCAGATTCCACATCGGCCCTTCCACACCGACCTTTTCGACATCCGTCGGCAACAACACCTCTGAATTAAAATAGGTATACTATATAGTTACACTATAAATTATAAAATTAGTTAATTATATTATAATATATAATTAAATTAAATTAATTAAACTATTTAAATTAAGTTTTAAAAAAATGTTAAATTAAGAAGAAGAAAATAAAAGTCTAAGTTGGATAAGTATACTCCTCCTCACTCGCTCAATGTAAATGTCGATGGTCGATTTCAATAAAATATTGTTATACCTTGAGACTAAGGTGACCGGACAGGACAATAAAATCGAAGAACTCCAGAATAAAACAAAGAGAATAGAGAGTCAGCTCGAGGAAAACAAGAGTGAATTTAAAAAGTATCAGGCAGGCCTTTCGAGTAAGGTGGATCAAGCTACGATGATGTTGACCTCTATTTGTATCAGCCTGAAGATTATACCCGATCAAATTCTCCAGGACATTGAATCTACTCAACATCTCAACTCCCCAGATTCATAAAAATCGTCAGACACACATGAGAAACCCTAGTCTCCAAAGTCATCTTCCACACTTAATCAAGAAAATAGTAACACGAAATTTCAAAACTCTGGTATCCATACACAAATATGCCAATCTCAAATCAATTCCCCTTCTTTGCTTCATCGCTAAATACATATCAATGAAGAGAAAAACTTAAGCTCTTCAAATTTGACCGAAATGAAAAAGGCAGCGTGGATTGGTTCAACAAAGAAGATAGATATTTTGAGACTTACGTTATTGACAGTGTGGTGGAAATATCATACATGTATTAATGCAAATGGAAGGTGAAGCGTATTACTAGTATGTGTGGTGGAATAAGTCAACACTTACCATCAATTGGAAAAATTTTAAAAATGCCTTCTTTAAGAAATTCCAAGGAGTCAAGGAAGAAGATTTCTTCTCGGCACTCACCAGATTGCAACAAAAAGGCGACATGGATGAATACGCCTAGGAATGGGAAACCTTAGCTACACAAGTACTTGGAATATCTGAAAAAACGTCTCATTCCATCATACATCACAGGACTTAAACTCCATCTCTAAGCTAAACTTGAACTTCATGACATCACGTCTATAGAAGTAGCAAGACAGAAGGAAAAAGATGTCGAGAAGAAGTTCAAAAAGATGTTGGGGATGAAGCTCAAAAGAATATATTTGAGACGAATATTTCCCCAAAATGCGAACATGGATAATACAAAATATGTTCCACTACATCTTCGTGAAGGAGACAAAACTACTTTGGAAACGCAAAGGATGAAAGAAGGTAAGTGCAGATGTTGTGGCAAAAAATGGGACTCGGACATAGTTGTGCTAAAGGGAAGGAAATAAAGAACTTATATACATGTGAAGCAACTAATGGTTCATGAAATGAAGAATCAGACGAAGAAGAAATTGAAGACTCTCCACACTTTTATCTAGAAACATATGATGAAAGTATCCTGCAAGTATCATTATCAACCATGATAGGTATATCACAACCCAAACATTAAAATTAAAAGGACACGTTAAGAAGAACAATGTAATGGTCTTAATCGATATCAGTAGCACCCACAATTTTTTGGACTCAAGCATGGCGAAGAGACTCAATATTTTCAAATTTCCCATGCCTAACATGAAGGTCATAGTAGCTAACAACAAGAAAATTGAAAAGGTTAGGAAATGCCATAAAGTTAAATTTCAAATTCAAGACTATAATCTAGAATCTTCATTCTACAATCTTCCATTAGGAGGATTGGATGTGGTCTTAGGTATCCAATGGTTACAAACCCTTGGCACTTACTCTTCCAACCATTAGAAGCAATTTATAAAATTTAAATGGGAAGGGCATAAGTACAAGTTATATGGATTCCAACCACCTGAAAATAAAATCGTATCGTCAACCCAGATGATGAAAAAAAATTAGAAAGGAGCACCACCTTATGTAGTACAGTTGTTACACAACAATTTGTCATCATCCCTGCAATTCCCCATCCCACACAATTGGAGGGCTCATTCCATGACTTGTGAGCAGTAACATAACTTGAAAACACTTTCATGGCATTCCCCTAAACATGTACTTTCATTGCCCTGAAGACAACTCCTTGTGAAAAACCCTAAAAACAACCTTTTCTTCATTGGAGCAGGCAGCCAGTTCAGTACCCACGCCAATTGGGGAAATCCTTCAAAGAGGGTGTGCAAATTGGCGCTCTGTCTCAGAGTCGGACTCGTGCGAGCCATTTTAAGGAGTGTTTTTTAATAATAAATGGTGGAAGTTTCATCCTAACCAATTCATAAACTTGTATCTAATTTGAGTTGGGAGGTTTGGCTCCAGATCTCCATGTAGAGGAAGTGGTTTGCCACCTCTCATGGAAGCTTCCTTGAGGATAGGGCCAATCCCATGATTATAGGGATCCCAACTCCCCTTCCTCCATCTATAAAAGCTTGCTCATCTCCTTTGCAAGCTAGTTCCCAAGAGCCATCAGAGCCTAATGCTACAAGAGCCTTGATTCATTCCCTTAAGGCCAAATCCAAGCAAGGAGATTATTGTCGAGACATCTGAAGAGAGAGGCTTGTCCCATCCCCGACAGGCTTTTTCGAGACGTGTTCCGCTGGCGACCCTCCGAAGGAGAATTCAGTGTCAGAGCCAGGTTGTATCCTCCTTTGATTGATTAATGATAAACAACTATTGGTTATGGTTCCACTCCTGTTGTTGATTATGATGATGAGTTATGTCTTCTCTGACTGACATATAGTTGCATATACTGGATTTTACGCTTGCGTTTGTTTTGTTTCTGGCGTGTGTAGGTGTCCGATCACGGAGATCGTGAGGATTGTGATCTGTCGGGGCTAAGGAACGGGAGCGCTACTTTCTCTACAAGCAACGGCGTTGGATTCCAGGTAAGCCTTCATCGCTAGTTGGTTTATTTGCAATTAGGGACCTGCACTATATCGTGAACGATTTTTGCTAGACCCGGTCTGGGCTAGTAGGGATTGCCTCTGTCCGCAGAGGGGATTTACCTCCACAAAAAATTGGCGACTCCACTGGGGATGTCTAGCTTGTTGTTGTTTGTTTTATAAGCTACAGACGGAGCTTGAAGTTAGCCAGATAGCCTTCGAAACGCTATTGCTCTGCATTAGCGAAGTAGAACAAAGTTGCTTCAGTCAATCTCCGATTTAGTTTATGAACTGGACACTTGGAGTATTGTCTTGTCTTTTCGGTTGTTTCTCGATTCTGCTTGCTTGATCGGCTCTTTTGGTTGGCTATTTTGTGATTTTGGCTTTTGGTTAGCTTGATCATCACTGGTCTGCTTGTTGGATTGTCTATTTTTATTTTTTCCTTAGCAAACTTGACTGGCGTGCTTTACAGCCTGACAGTTGTGCCCATTGGCGCATGTTGCTTGTGTATTACCCGCACCAATTCCTTTCTGGCTCTAGTTTCAGCCTCACAGTCGCACCAATCCTGTGAGGTACTAGGGTTTTCCCTATTTTGACCATCCTAAGCTTGATCAGTGTGTTTGGTTTTGTTTTTTCAATTGCGTGAGTGTTATGGAGCCTTGTTTGACTGGCTGTGACCTTCGTCCTTTGGTTGTTTGCCGTTTTCCATCGATTTCACATTCTAGCCCTAGGGCATTTAGGTGCTCTTATGTGTTAAGCCTCCCTTGGGAGTTTTTGGTCTCTATTTGTTTAGTCGACTTTGTGATTTCTTCTTTACATTCGTTTAGCAGTTGTTTATCATTTTATTGCATCATTTGAGTGTTGGTTCTCTTCTTCATTCGAATTTCTCTTTGTCTCGTTTTGGGCCTAGATTACATGGTCCATTTGAGTCTTTGGGATTCTTTTGGTTTTGAGGGACTGTTTTGTCAATTTGGAGATCTGATTGTGTGTTTGCGTTGAGTGAAATTTGTGTGTTTTGCTCTTTCCTCATCACTTCTCAAATTGCTCTTTTCATTAGTTTTCATTTTGTTTAGTGCACTTTGCTATTAAACATTGAAAATATAAAAAATCTCTTTTGCTTTTGATTAGTTAGTGCAAATTAAAATCTTTTCGGTGTTATTAGTGATTAGTGACTTTGAGAGAAAAGTTTTTGGTTTCCATTAGCTACATTAGAGACCATTTTGGTTGTTTTTTGATCATTTTGTTTGTGTGAAAAAGATCTCAACTCTCTTGTAATTAGCTTTCATCAAATGAAATGATATACTGTGGCATATAGTGTGCATTTAGGAGATTTTGAGACATCACACTCGCTAGGGCCTGAAAACTGAAACGTAATTGAAGATAAACATTAAAATTTACTCAATTTACACTAAGGCAGCATTGAAACATTAATGCAACATTTAGTGGTCTAGGCTAGAGATGTGTTCCGGTGTCTTTAAACCTAGTAGCTGTCGTTCGCCTCTTGGCTTTAGACAGCACTAGTATGGACTTGTGCTCCCCGTACCGTCGAGTATATAAAGGGAGACCCCACTAGGTTTCTATCCTTTATCCATAGGAAGCCGACTCTGCCGCCCTATATCCGTGATACACCGGACACAGCATTCGGGGAGATTGCCTGCACGTACGTTAAGTCCTTGGTTGATTTCTCTTTCATTTTTGAAACCAAGGTGTATATTGCAGTTCACGGTTATTTGGTACACCCTTTGCCTAGTATTCCTGAGTAGTCATTTGATCTTTTTTGACTCTTTAAATTTGAAAGGATCACCAAGCGCTTGTCCTTTCACGCTTGCTTCAAAACTGAAAGAGATAGAGTCACCTTTCATCCATTTCTCGACTCTTAAAACATGAAACAGTGAAGTTTCTAAGTTTCAATGTGGTAAAATAAATCACCCGCGATCACACGCCCTGTTAGATTTTGCTTGTTGGATGTTTGATTATGTGTCTTGACTCTTTTTCAGCCCATGTGTATTGTGCTTTATATTTTGTCATTGTTGTAGCAGTGACGGAACCTTCTGTTTTGTCTACTGGTAGTCCATATACGGACGATTCATCACAGGCTTCTCAGTCCTCTGCTGAACCCCAGCAAGCCATCATTTTCGAGTTTCTCGACGGTGGACCGGTTCTATCTGAGCAGCCCTTTGGAGGACCAATTGAGTTCAATTGGCCCTTTTCCGACCCTTGGTTTGGATTGGGAGTAGGGGAAGATTTCCCTCCTCTTACATTGGGTTCACCTTTTATAGCTGCTATTATTCCTCCTAGTCCTCGCCATCTGTTACGAGATCTAGCGGCCGGTTCAAATATGAGTGATTCTCCTAGTGAGGAAATCCCCACGTCTGGTGAAGATTACCAGTTATTCCCTCAACAATTATTTCCAGAAGGCAACCCTGAACCATCTGTTATGTCATCACCTGGTCCCTCATTACCAGTCGGGTATAGATCCTTGGGTCACATTATTGCCATCGCTGCCTCTATGGGGGTATCAGCTCCTTCTACGAGGCCAGTTGTTCCTTCATTGGGGATGTCTCCACGGACACCCATTACGTCATCCCCTCAGGTCACTTCTGTACCCTCCATGCCCACTGTTTGTGTTGCCGCGTCTGCACCCGCTGTTACTACCCAGTCCGTAAGGACCACATCGTTTCCCAAAGACATCTATATAGCATCTGCTATGCCGGAGAACATCTCTCTGGAGGAGTATCGATTGTCCCTGCAACAATTGAACCCCGAGGTCAGACAATCCTCTTAATATCCCAACTGCTCGTATTTTTCACATTATGCACAGGATGGTACACCCGTGTACATTTTTCCATATCAGTACGATGAGCATGGGAACCCTTTATGTCTACCTGCTCTTGAGGCTCAACTTCATGCTCAGGGTTTACCGTATAACCAGGCTGGACAACCTTACAACCCGCAAGGACAAACTTTTCAAGGCCAACCTTCGGGCCAGCTTGGCTATCCTTATGACCCGCAGGGATAGCCCATACAGGGCTACCCTCCAGGCCAGCAAGGGCCATTGTACGGTCTGAAAATACAGTATTACAACCCTTCCGGTCAACTCATGCAACCTCTCCCTAGATTCCCACCTCAGTAACCTCAAGGACTCACAAGTCCACCGAGGTACCAACCGAGGCCGGTATATGGTCCTGGGGGGCAAGTCCAACCTTCTCAACCTTTGCAACCGCAGTATTCTATTGGTCCCAACGTTGCACATCAGCCAGGACCATCTTATGGTCCTGTTGCGGGTCAAACTGGTTATCAGCAACCACCTGGCTCCATTCTGCTACCAGGCCAACTGGCCCATCCGACACAACCTGGTATCTCGCCACCAGGCCAACCGGCCAATCCAGAACAACCTGGTGTCCCTCCACTAGGCCAACTGGCCCATCGGGCACAACCTGGTGCTCCTCAACAGCCAGGACAACCTGCGCAATTGGCACAACCTGTTTATCCGGGTCAACCTATTCAACCAGGGCAACCCGCTTAGCTAGGTTAGCCTGTTCGGCTAGGCCAGCCTGCACATCCTGTCAACCCTTCCCAACAGCCGATTTATTCAATGTCGCAGCCAAATCAAGCGCTGCACCCTAATTATCAGGCTCAGCAGGGTCCCACCTATCAGCAGCCCACTCAACCTCAAGGCGGTTACTATTCTCATGGTCAATACCGACCAAATTATAGCTAGCCCCAAGGTTCTAACTATTACTCTCAACAACCCAGCTACACCTATGCTTAGCAGCCAAATCCACATGCTGCTCACACAGGGCCGACATATAATCAAGGTCCATACTCTGGTTATCAAGCCTCGTACACTGGTTACCAGCAACCGAATCAGACTGGTCATACGACCTATACCCCCTACAGTCAGAATCCTATGGGACAGAACCCATGGGGGCAAGGTTATTCTCAACCAGCGTGGAGTACAGGTACTAGTCCTTACCAAGGGCCAGGCATGCCATCCAATCCGCCATTGTCGTTCCTATCTACCTTGGAATTACTGGATGTTTCGAAATTAACTAATGATCCAATTCTGCACAATCCTTATTGGCCTCTGGTTCCTACCAAGGTACTCGGTGATTGCCCCAAGTTTGAGGGTAAATTTGGGGAGGACCCCCAAGCTCACGTGATGACTTACCATCTTTGGTGTTCGTCCAACTCTTGGGTGGATGATTCAATTCGTCTACGCCTCTTCCAGCACACTTTAACTGGTGCTGCCGCTAAGTGGTATATTGAATTATCCTGTGGCATCTTTCAAGATTTAAATATGTTAGCCATGTATTTTCTGAGTCACTTTCAGTTACTGGTTCGCTACGAAGCCGGGACGCACCTCCTTACTTCTTTGAAGCAGGACAAAGCCACCCACATTTCTGAACACATTCATGAGTGGAAATGTCGTCGTGGAATGATCAAGTTCCATATACCTGATCAGATACTAACTCATTGGTTCACCACCTCCTTCGTTAACAAAATCGCCCAAGATATTGCTATTGGATCATGTGTGACTGAAGAGCAAGCTATAGCGCGTGCCCAATATCTGGATCTAGTATACTCTCAGTCCGGCACACTTTGTGATATTTTTCCTAATGCTCCATGGTCTGGAACCTCTAAAGCTCCACCTACCTCGGCGGTGGATGGTGTTATTGGTTCCATGTCTCAAAATTTGAAGAAATCTTCGAATGGGAAGCAGAAGTCCAACTCGTCCAATAATTCTGCTCCTCCCGATTCTAGAAAAACTGCGGAGGTTAACGTCGTTCAGGCTAATCCTACAGAAACACTTTGATCAATCAGTCTCTCCACGTTCCTTTGTCGAAGGGGACCTTGTCCTCCTATACGACCAAGCGCACGACAAACTCGGGGCAGGAAAGCTCCAGCCCATGTGGCATGGGCCCTACATAGTAAAACGAGTATTGAAGAATGGGGCTTATGAGCTCATTGATTATGAAGGAGTTCCGTTGGCACAGCCTAGAAATGGGCTGTACCTTAAGAAATACTACGCTTGAAGTTATTTTTGGTGTGGTGTGTGTACATAGGTGTGTATATTCATTTGTGTGCATGTGTGGTGTGGTGTGCGATGTAAGCGTCTTTCTACTGATCGGGTCTTCCTGATTGTGCAGATGTCCATTACTCCGTTTGTGGGTTTCGCGGATGGTGCCTCCCGCAGTACCAGGAATCTGTCCTCGGCAGCCTGGGTAATTTATAATCCTGTTGGTGAGTTGATTAACCTGCAAGGTGTATGTCTGGGTCCTGCTACAAATAATATCACAGAATATAGTGTTGTATTGGAATTATTAACCGAGGTTGTGGACCTTGGCATTCGTGAATTACTTGTGTATCTAGACTCACAACTTGTAGTATTACAGCTTAACGGGCATTATTCAGTAAGAAATCCTTCCATTTTACGTCTGTATTTGCGTATTCATCTACTGGAAATAAATTTTGACTATATTACATATCAACACATACCCAGACATATGAATACATTAACAGATGCAGTATCTAATTTGGTTCTAGATAGACATTTGCGCAATTTATAAAACATCATCATATGTAAAAAGATCCATTCATAAATAGGTATGTATATATATATATGTGTCGAAATGTTTACATAGTGTGCATCACATAAAATCAAAAAATATATGTTCGTCTTAATACATCCGGAGACGACATGTCTCTCAAAAAATATGCATGAAAGAATTCCTAGGTGTCTAATCCGCATGGTGCTCGTGGTAACATGCTACCGCGCACACTAAGCGTCTCAAAAGTCGGTGGAGGCGACTAGGCACTCCCACCGTATGTCTCTGATACGCCATCGGGACATCTGCCAACCGGGCGTAGTCTGGAATCCCCCAGGAAATCCCCTCAAGGTTCTGGATCAACTCTCCTCCCTCGGCACCCTCCGCCTGAGGGTCAGCTACGGGCTAAATTCTCCGTGCAATGGGAGACATACCGGCAAGTCTCTCTGGGCCGACATCTGCATACACATAAAACTGTTATTAGAACAGACATGTATTACCAAAAAAAATCATAAAACATAAAAATAAAAAAGAGAGGTCATACCCAACTCCTCGTCCCAGTCATCCCCCTCCGGAAGTGGGAGATCTGGGTCTCCAGTGAAATCGGTCCCGACATAGGGCCAATCCTCGACCACGATCAACTGACGTTGTAACCATCCAAAAAACTCCGGCCTCCAGGACATCTGTTGGCCTCCTCCTGACCTGGGCATAAGTGCTGCCCAGCGAGCCATCCTTGGCTCTCTTGGTATCAGCTCAACAACTATGGCCCCTTGGCTCTGAAAGATAGGTAGTTGTTCCAGGATGAACGATACCAAAATGGAACCGTAGCCAAACTGCTTCAGTTTGACTTGCTTGCACTTTGTGAGCTGCCTCTTGATATTTGTTGTCACTGCAGTAGCCCAATCAAACAGTGTTGGACTCATACACTCAGCGGATAGCAGGAGCTAGGCCTTGGTTGCCTCGTGTGGAGCTTGCGATCTCGTAGCTCGTGTGATGGTGTGTAGCACTACTCTCAGTGCTAGATCCTGGACAGTGTGGATGTCCACCTTCCCGCTTCCTAATCTGGTTTGTGCCCCTGGGCACACCCTCGCCATTAGCTGCTCCATCTTTTCCCCAGATGGTCTGATGCCTGTCAGAATGGGCACCGGACCTCTGCGCGACAATCCAGTTATGAAATATACGTTGGAAACCTCCAGTTCCAGCACTTGGTCCCGAAGTTTAAATACTTCTTCATTTTCGTCCCATATACTGACCAAGTATTGTAGTAGCTCCGGTTGAGCTCGTAAACAGGGTGTGAGGAAGAATTTCTTAAATCCACAGTTCTTAAGTGCAGTCATGCAGGCTTCATTCTCGATAGCCATTTCATCTTCCTCTCCATGTTCCCTCTCCTTCCATTCGATAACCATTTTTTCCTTTATATCTGCATCAACACAATAAAAAATACATTGTTAGATCTCTGGAACATTTGAAAATCCACATAGATAGCTCACATTTTCAAAATTTTGAGCGGAAAATTGCGTTGCGCCATTGGCGCGACTGTTTTCCTAACGGTCACGCCAGTGGGTGCGACCTCTGTGTGAAGAAATTTCCATTGGCACAGGTCCATGCCCAATACCCGCGCCAATGGAGCGAGCCCTAAAAATTCAAAATGGTTCGCCCAAAAGTCTAATACATAATAAGAACATATAAAAAATGGATTGGAATGGAGCTTAAGGAAACGCCTATTACCTGGAACAAACGCGGAACTGGATAATGTCCCAGATTAGTCGTAGTCACCGTCAGAAGTTTGCACACAAATGGACCAGTGCTGCTCTCTAATGAGGTAAATAGTAAAAGTAATTTTGTTTTTACCATTTGAGACTTATTTATAACTTTTGAAATCTAATTAGGTTTTAAAAGTCATTTTTTATTTATATTTTGATATATTTTGTCAAAAATGGATTTTACACTTGCCTTTATGTGCAGCAATAGGTTTTTACGCAACTTAAACGGTGACACGAGTTGTATTTTATACTTTTTCGGACTCGGTAAATACACGAAAAAGTCATTTCGGAGTCATCTTTCAGCTCTTTTCTGACTCTATAAACATGAAAAGATTGCCGAGGCCCTTGTCGTTTCGATCTCGTTAAAGTGGCTCCGAAACGACATCTACCCAGTATACGTTTACCCCTTTTTCACGCTGGGATAGATTATTTACGAAAAAGGAATACCCTAGCCTATTGCGACTAGGAGGTTTTCTCAGACATAGTTTTCTACCTTTTTGGATCTGAGGGACTATTTACGAAAAGGGACCGTTGGAGTTTACTTTTCTGTTGTCTTTTCAAACTCTCTAAATATGAAAAGATGCTGAGTTCTTCCTATGTCAGACTCGTTAAACCCTGATGACATTGGATTCAGTCGTAATTACTTTATTCGAGTCGCTCCTTCCTAGGGCTCGTTAAATGTACTAGGATGGATTCGTCCGAAGGACGAACTTATATTACAAGCATATGCTATCCCCTTCAAGCTTGTTATCAAAATAATTGGGGTACTCGCCAGAAATGGTGGGGGAAAATGGAACCAGAATCATTGTCGTGTCGACAGTATGTCGCTCTTGAACATGGCACTTCTCTGCATTCGTGTCGGGTTGGGGACATCTCATCTCGTTTTTTCACTTGCCTCCGTGGGTTTGGGTGATCCTTTTTGACCTCTCATCTGCTCTTTGCCTCATCGCCATGACATCTGATCCATTGATGTCAAATACTGCCAAAATCACTGTCATGCCGCCACATGTTCAAGAGAAGTTGACCTCTGCAAGTATCAACTTTCCTCTGATTCTCATCTGATCATGATTCACAAAGACATTATGTTTCTCTGTCTCGCGTCGATGATGTGGGAAACACTATGGCCCACCTTCGATCAAGGTCACTTCCTGTCGACTTCAGCTCATTATCCAGGAAGCTGATCTAGAGACTCCCTTCTGGTACCTTGGAGCCTGCATGCCTCAATGGCAGGTTCTTTGCATTCGACGTGAGGTTTTCATCATTGGCCTTCGATCAAGTGATTCTGCGGGTGTTCGACGTCAGCTCACTATTCACATGCCGTAGATTGTACCTGTAGTACCTTGAGGACCATTGGCATTAATGGTGGTACCTCTCGCGTCTGTTAACAGCTTTCATCATTGGCTGGTAATCAGGCGATGTTCTTGCATGTTTGACTTCAGCTCACATATTTGCATGCTTGAACTTGTACTTTGTTCGGGTCGAGATGGAGCGCAAGACCCTAGATTCTGCTTGTTATAATCCAGGCTACGATTTTGTGGATTATTATGATTAGTTACATGACTCACTGATTGGATGGTTGTGACCATACCTGAGTCTATTTACCGATCCTCACTGGATGGCTGCGTCCATGCCTCAAATCTGGATTTTTACATACTCTTTTATGGATGGCTGCGCCCATACCACGTATATATCATGTATTTGAGACATCAGTTGTACTTCTCTACGCAGGTTTTCCGACGGCGGTGTTTTCAGTTGAACACGTTCTCGTAAAGCATTTCACCCCTCTCTCTCTCTCAGGCCTCATGCTTTAGGGGGAATCTGTTACACAGAAATTTGTCATTGTCCCTGCAATTCCCCATCCCGCACAATTGGAGGGCTCATTCCGTGACCTGTGAGCAGTGACATAACTTGAAAACACTTTCATGGCATTCCCCTAAACATGTACTTTCATTGCCCTGAAGACAACTCCTTGTGAAAAACCCTAAAAACACCCCTTTTTGCATTGGCGAGGGAAGCCAGCTCAGTACCCACGCCAATGGGGGAAATCCTTCAAAGAGGGTGCGCCAATTGGCGCTCTGTCTCAGAGTCACACTCGCACCAGCCATTTTAAGGAGTGTTTTTAAAAAATAAATGGCAGAAGTTTCTTCCTAACCACTCCATAAACTGGTATCTAATTTGAGTTAGGAGGTTTGGCTTCGGATCTCCATGTAGAAGAAGTGGTTTGCCACCTCTCATGGAAGCTTCCTTGAGGATAGGACCAATCCCATGATTATAGGGATCCCAACTCCCTTTCCTCCATCTATAAAAGCTTGCTCATCTCCTTTGCAAGCTAGTCTCCAAGTTCCCAAGAGCCATCAGAGCCTTACGCTGCAGGAGCCTTGATTCATTCCCTTAAGGCCAAATCCAAGCAAGGAGATTATTGTCGAGACATCCGAAGAGAGAGGTTTGTCCCATCCCCGACAGGCTTTTTCGAGACGTGTTCCGCTGGCGACCCTCCAAAGGAGAATTCAGCGTAAGAGCTATGGTTGTATTCTTCTTTGATTGATTAATGATAAGCGACTATTGGTTATGGTTCCACTCATGTTGTTGATTATGATGATGAGTTATGTCTTCTCTGACTGACATATAGTTGCATATACTGGATTTTACGCTTGCGTTTGTTTTGTTTCTTGCGTGTGCAGGTGTCCGATCATGGAGATCGTGAGGATTGTGATCTGCCGGAGCTAAAGAACGGGAACGTCACTTTCTCTACAAGCGACAGCGTTGGATTCCAGGTAAGCCTTCATCACTAGTTGGTTTATTTGCAATTAGGAACCTGCACTATAGCGTGAACGATTATTGCTAGACCTGATCTGGGCTAGTAGGGATTGCCTCTGTCCGTAGAGGGGATTTACCTCCACAACAACAATGTCATCAATTAGAAATGTTAACTTCAAATATGGTCAACAAAGAATCACCAGAGGTCCAAGAGCTGATTCAAAAGCATGAAAAAGTATTCCAAGACCTTTCGATGAAGATGTCTCCTAAAAGAGAAATTGAGCATACAATAGAAGTAAAAGAAGGATCAAATCCCATCAACATCAAACCATATTGATATCCACATCATCAAAAAATAGAAATTGAGAGATTAGTCCAATATATTTTAAAGTGTGGCATCATCTCAAAATGTAGAAGTATGTATGTTGCTCTAGTTGTACTAGTTCCAAAGAAGGATGGATCATTCAGATTATGTGTTGATTATCAACACTGTTACCGATGAAATAGGTAACCTAACCTCAAAACGGGAACTCTAGCCCAAAAAGACTAAAAAAACATGAAAAACACCCCAAAAACAAAAAAAGTGTATTCAAGAACGCACTTGGTTTTTTTTGAAGGACAAATTTCAACATTTTATAAAATTATGCTAAAAACAAAATTGTTTCTTGAAAAAAGGATTGAAAAAACACCCTCAAAACAAAACCAGTTGATGCTGGAATAACAAAAAAAAAAAAATTGTGTCATATTTTTGACATTTAAAAAAATAGAAATAACATTTTTTAATTTTTAAAATTCAAACATTAAAAAAAACCTAAAATTTAAGAAAAAAAAAAAAGTAAAAAAAAAAAAAAAAAATTTAAAGATTAAAATTTCAAAATATATAGAAATAAAAAAATAAAACAAAATAAAAATATTAAATTAAAAAAAAAAAAACAAGTTAGAAAGAGAAAGAAATTATAAAAAATAAAATATAGAAATTAAATTTAAAAAAGAAAAAGAAAATGTTTATTAAATTTAAAAAAATAAATAAATAAATTTAAAGAAATATATTAAATTTTAATAAATTTAAAACTTAAAAAAAAAAAAAAAAACATTATTTAAATTAAAAGTAAAAAAATGAAAAATTAATTAAAAATAAAAAATAAAAATACAATAAACCTATTAAATTTTAAAAAATATATATTAAAAAAACAAATAAATTTTAAAAAATAAATTAAATTTAAATTATAAAAAATAATATATATATATATATATATATATATATATATATATATATATATATATGAGAGAGAGTGCAAGCTTCTGTGATCCATAACATATTATATTATAAATCTTCCGCGAAATCACATGAGAATTTTAGGACCGACGCGTTTCGAACTACCAACTGTAGTTCATCATCAGGATTTTGAAACTACAGTTGGTAGTTCGAAACGCGTCGGTCCTAAAATTCTCATGTGATTTCCCGGAAGATATATATATATATATATATATATATATATATATATATGAACTTAAATTAAAATTATATATATTAGATTTTATTAAATTAAAAATAAAAAATGTTAATATTAAAATAACAAATTAAATTTAAAAAAAAAAATTAAATTTTAATAAACGAATGAATAAACAATTAAATTTTGAAATAAAAAATAAATTTAAAAAAAAATAAATAAATAAAAAAAAAAAAAAAAAAAAAAAAAACATTCTTAAAATAAAAAGTTAAAAAACTTTAAAAATCAATTAAAAATGAAAAATTGAAAAAAATAAATTAAATAAAAAATAAAATAAAAAACAAATTAATTTGAAAATATTAAGTTTAATTAGAAAAAAAAAAATCTAATTTTAAATACACAATTTTAATTGAAATAAAAAAATATAAAAATTTTATGTAATTAAAAAAATAATAATTAAAAAAATAAAACAAATTTTAAAAAAATTATTAAATTCAAATTAAAAAAAAATACAAAATTTATTAAATTTTAAAAAATTAAATGAAAAAACTAAACATAAAATTTAATATAAAAAAATAAAAAATAAAAAATAAAATCAATTATATAAAAATAAAAAAATACTAAATTTAATAAAAATTATAAACAAAATTTAGAAAAAAAAATTAAAAACAAACAAAAAAAAAATCTATAAAATTAAAAAAAAAATTAAAACAAATTAAATTTCAAATATAAAAATTAAATTAAAAAAATTAATTTTAATTTTTTTTTTTTTTTTTTTTTTTTAAAGGAAGAAAGAAAGAAAGAAAGAATTTTTTGATCGTGGTGGCGTTGCCAATCGGCCTCCCTCCCAGGTGGCAGCGGAGGCCGATCGCTACCTGGGCGGGAGGCTGATTGGCGGCGCCACCACGACCAAAATTTTTAATTTTTTTCAAAAAATTTAAAATTTTTTTTTTTTTTAATTCAAATTTTTTTTATTTTAAATTTAAATTTTTTAATTTTTTTTTAAATTTTTGTTTTTGTTTTTGTTTTTGTTCTAATATTTTAGATTAATTATTTTTTAAAATTTAAAATTTATTTATTAAATTTATTAAATTTTAATTTAATTTAATTTTTTTTTTAATCTTTTATTTTTTTTAGTTTTTCATTTTAAAATTTATAAATTGTTTCATTTAAAAAAAAACAGTAAATTTATGGATATTTGTTTTTTAATTATTCGCACGTGGTTTTTTTTTTTTTTTTTTAATGATTTATTTATTTATTTTAATTTTCTTTTCCAATTTTTGTTGTTGTTGTTGTTGTTAATTTTAAAATTTGTATTTTTTTCTTCTTATTATTGTTATTTTAATTTTAATTTTTAAATTTAATTTTTTCTTTTTTGTATTTCATTTTTTTAATTTAAATTTTAATTTTGTAATTTAAATTATTTTTAAATTTTCTATTTAATTTTTATTTTTATTTTTATTTTTTATTTTTTTTTAATATGGTTTTTTTTAATAACCCAGAAAAAAATTTTTTTTTTTTTTTTTTGGTTTATTTTTGTTTTTTTTGTTTTTCTTTAAATTATGTGTTTTTTTTTTCAAATTTTGTCATTTCTTTTGATATAATTTTCGAATATTTTTGTTATTTATTTATTTTTGTTTTTTAATTTTTTATTTTTACGAGTTAATTTTGTTTTTTTACATTTTTATTGGTTTTTTTATTGTATATATATATATATATATATATATATATATATATATATATATTGTGTTTTATTACCAACATGAAAATCACCACTCTAAAAAAAAAGGTTGATGCTGCATCAATACGTTTCAAAATTAGCATGAAAATCACCACTCTTAAAAAAAAAGTTGATGATGCAGGAATACGTTTCAAAATTAACATGAAAATCACTAACATTTTAAAACAAATATTCATACTTCACAACTAAAAATATTAGAGTGTCAAAAATGTGCACAAAAAAATGGGTGATTCTGCATCACCACTTTTCAAAATCAGGTGCTTTTTATGCTACCAAAAAAAGTAGGTAACAATGTGGTTACCTGTTTCATCGGTAACAGTGTTTATTAAGGACTAAACAAAATAACAATTAAAAGAAAGTTTCCAATCCCTTTTTTCGATGAAATGTTGGATGAACTACATGGCGCTAAATACTTCTCAAAATTGGACTTAAGGTCAGGGTATTACCAAATCATAATAAGGTTGGAAGACATACCAAAACCTTCATTCCGAACAAATGAAGGTCATTACGAGTTTAAAGTAATCCCTGTTGGTTTAACCAATGCACCGACGACATTCCAAGTTACTATGAACGAGCTATTCCGTCCATATATAAGGAAGTTTGTGTTAGTATTCTTTGATGACATTCTAATTTACAGTAAAACATGGAAGGAGCACTTACAACATTTGGAACAAGTTCTTACTGTATTAGAAAAACATCAGTTCTATGCCAAGAAGTCTAAATACATCTTTGGAAAGAAGGAAGTAGAATATCTCGGACATATAATATTCGATGGAGTAAAATTATATCCTAATAAGATCAAGGTTATAAGGGAATGGACCAAACCAGTTAATATATCCAAGCTAAGAGGATTCTTAGGATTGACCGGATATTATCAAATATTTATTAAAAACTATGCCCATATAACCGCACCTCTAACGAACCTTTTAAAGAAGAACTCATTTCGATGGAATGAGGAAGCATAAAAATGTTTTGAAAAGTTGAAGGAAGTTATGTCTAATTCCCCGGTATTGGAAACTCCGGATTTCTCGAAACCATTTTTCATTGAGTGTGATGCTTCAGGGTTTGGTATAGTAGTGTTAATGCAAGATGGTCATCCAATAGCCTCCTGTTAGGATATTCCGACACATAGGAAATAGTTAAGAATAACTTAGTCTAGTGTAGAGTTAGGTAAAGTGTGTTTCTTTACCATGTACATTTGTAACTTATAATTTGACGGTCACGATTTGTAATGATCCGATGGTTATCTCTCCCCTCGATATTAACGGAAATTGATCCGTGGCTTAACACCCGATTGGTCCATGATCTCTATTTAAAGAGCATGGAGGGTCATTTGTTTGGTAACCGTTTATGAGAGAAACATATGTAACTTTTCTTTTATATTAATAAATTCCCTGAAGTGGCCGCGTTGGCTCAGGGCATGGACTATTTCCCTCTTTGAGGGTTTTAACCACGTGATTATATTGGTGTACTGATTTTTGATTTGTTTGTGAGCGATGACCTTTGGTTCTTGATCTACGAAACTTACCATGTAAATCCCTACATGGTATTAGAGCTATTTTGAGGGCCACGTCCATTGTTGATCAAAATCCGAAGCCGGTTTAATTGCATGTGAATGTTGTTTTGTAGATATACTATTTCTGAACATTTTTGGGCTTGGAGAACTGCTCGGTTGTGTCCGGAGCGTCTGTTACAATGAGGAATGCATTTCTTTTCATGCGAAAAGGTTTCCGGCTGCCCAAGTTATGTCATTTTAGATCTGGAGGTATAAAGCATCTATTTTGCAGTTATATTTGTTAATAGTTCTGCTTATTTCGGTTTATTTTTGTTTATTTTCGGTATTAAGGTTTTTTTTATTTGCTGGATCTATACCCTCTTCTTTGTGTATGCTCTTTGCTGTGCGCTCTGTGTGATCTCGGCAAATTAGAAACAGGAAAAAGATATTTTTTTTGCTACGTATGCTCTTTCCCCACGAATTTGTGTGATCTCGAGAAATCAGAAATAGTAAAAAAGTGATAGTTGCTGGTAAGGCTAACCGAGAATCTAACATTCTGCCGTAAGGCTTTGCATTTATTTATTTTTTTCTCGTTTTTTGTGCAGGAAAATGCACGCACACCACCCCCATAATAATAATAATAATAATAATAATAATAATTATTATTATTATTATTATAATAATAATAATAATAATAATAATAATAATAATAATAATAATAATAATAATAATTATTATTATTATTATTATTATTATTATTATTATTATTATTATTATTATTATTATTATTATCCCCCCTTCCCTCTTTCTAAAATAACATAATCCTTTTACTATCTCACTTGGTGAGGGGTTAGTTTATGATAATAGAGGTCTTGGGTTCAAGTCTCCTTCTCATAGTTTCTTTTGTAAAAAGTGTTTTTTCAAAGGGGCAGAATTTTTTTTTTTAAAAGAGCCGCACTTCATCTCGTTCCCGTAACTATTCAGCATCTACAACTCAATTTTTTTCAAAAGGCATAACTTCTTCATCCGGAAGCCGTTTTTTTTGAAATGGCCTAATTTTTTGAGATATTTCCATTGGAGCAGTTAGTTTCAGCTTTTCTCAGCTTTAGTTTAAAAAAAATGGAAAGTGCATGCCCGGTTATTCTTAACAGCACCAATTATTTCCAATGGCTACCTCACATGGTAGATATACTTAGAAGTAAAGGGCTTTATAGAATAGCCACAGGGCTAGAAACTAAACCTTCTGATGATGATAAAGTTGCTAAATGAGAAAATAAACAAGATCAAGCACGAGGGTTGATAGGAATGTCCATTGCTCAAGATCTTTGATTTCATATCCTTGACATTGACACCCCTCATGAAGCCTTGGACAAGCTAAATATTGTCTTTGGCATTCAAAATCAAATCAGGGCCCATCAACTTGAAAATGAGTTGCTTACTTTGGACCCCAATAATTTCTCCTCTATTGAAGATTTTTTTTCCAAATTCAAGACCCTCAGAGTTATTGTAGAAGGTTGTAAGGTCAAAAAGGAAGATGGTAGCCTAATCTATTGCATTCTTACTAAGCTTGGCCCTGCATACTCTATATTTGTTTCCGCCTTCCATTCCACTAGAGAAGCCATCATTTCTTCAGGAACCACCTACAAGAATCCCTCTTTTGATGCCTTTTGTGATTCTTTGATAAGAGAACAAGAAAAACTTGTACACCTTGGTCTTATCATTGCTGGAAATGCTTCTAAGAAAGCCTTAGCAGCCCAACATCAATCATATCAAAAGAATCCCGAGAAGTAGTATCCTAAAAAGTATGGTTCGAAACCAAACAAGGGTCCTAAGAAATTTCAGTCACAAACTGAAAAAGCAACTCACCAAAATGATAAGGCATATAAAAACAAAGGAAAGAAGACAGATAGACATTGCAACTTTTGCAATCGTGATGGCCATTTAGAGTCCAAATATTTTAAGATGGAAGCCTTAGAAGCAGCAATGAAGAAGCACAACATCAATTTGGAGCACTCTTCACCTTCATCTTCAGGCATGGCACTTTCTGCTTGTGGTTGTCAAGCATCAAGATCTGGTTATGCATTAAATGTATCTTCTTATTCTCCTTCTCATGAGTGGCTCATTGATTCTGGAGCTTCTTACCACATGGATAAAAATAAATCCATGTTTTCTTCTTTAAATGATTGTAACACCAAACATATTTATGTTGGTGATGATAGATCTCTTAGTGTTGTAGGATCTAGAACCATTCATCTAGATAATGGTCAGTTTAATGATGTACTATGTGTTCCTACCTTGTCATGCAACCTTCTATATGTTTATCAAATAACTCATTCAGGTGAAGGGAAAATAGTAGAATTCTCACCTCATGATGTTGTAATCAAGGACCTCAAAGATCCTAAACATATTTTAGCTACTGGCATTGCTGATGATTCCACAAGGTTGTATAAGTTTGAAAACTTTGGGTCATCATCTCTTCCCTTAGTTTTTTTTTTCTCATAATGATGATGTGAGCAAACTTTGGCATGAGCGATTTGGTCACTTAAACTATCGCTCTTCAAACTCTGTGTAAGGAAAATATGGTGAGACTTTGGTGAGAAACAATCTGGACATCAAATTCTTAAGTTAAGGTCAAACAATGGCGGAGAATATGTTAACAACAAATTTATCAACTTCTGCACTGAGCATGGCATTCAATTGCAACATACTGTTCCATATACTCCACAACAAAATGGTGTAGCTGAAAGGAAGAATCGCACCTTAAAATAAATGGCTAATTGTATGCTTCAATCTAAAGGACTTGGTCTCAATTTTTGGGCAGAAGCCATTAACTGTGAAAATTACATAGTAAATCGCACTCCTACTAAGGTTTTAAAGAATATAACTCCAAAAGAAGCTTGGAGCTCAATCAAACCAGATGTAAGTCACTTTCATGTTTTTGGAAGTGATGCTTGGGCCCATATTCCAGATGCGAAACATAAAGCCTTAGAACCTAAGAGTGAAAAATGTATTTTGTTGGATATTCTGAAGATGTCAAAGGATATAGACTTTTTAAACCCAAATCCAAAAATATAATCATTAGAAGAGATGTAAAGTTTGATGAAAATATATCGGGCTGCGAGCCTAGTTCAGCAGGTGTGCCACCTTTGGCCTACGAGCTTGATTCAGCATATGTGCCACCTCTCTCTCTCTCTCTTCTATTTTTAATAACATTCCTTCTAGTTCAGATGATGACAACAAGGATGACAATCCTCCTCCAGCTCGTGAAATTGTTCCTTATATTCCACCGCTTCCAAGATAGGTCCGCTCTACTCGGGATGCAGTAGGTTCTCTTGCAGGTGACCCTGCCGATCAACGAGGTACAAGTTCTCAGTTCGAAAGAGCCTCTTCCTTATTGGCTCAAGTTCCAGAAAAACTTGATCTAGAAACCTTTGAAGAAGCCTCCGGTCATCCAAATTGGGATGAAGCTATGAATGAAGAGTATCGTTCCTTATTGGCAAACAATACTTGGGATCTTGTTCCTCTTCCAAAAGGAAGAAAACTTGTCAGATGCAGATGGGTTTACAAAACAAAGTTTGGACCAGATGGAAAAGTGGATAGACATAAAACTCGTCTTGTCGCTAAAGGATTTTCACAAGTTGAAGGCATTGACTATACTGAAACCTTCTCCCCTGTTGCCAAAATGAATTCTATCCACCTTGTTCTTTCCCTTGCTGCCTCCTTTAAATGGGAAGTCCATCAGATGGATGTTAAATCCGCCTTCTTACATGGAGATTTGCATGAATAAATCTACATGGAACAACCCCCTGGCTTTATCCAAAAAGACTCCAGCCTTGTTTGTCGCCTTAGGAAGTCTCTCTATGGTCTCAAACAAGCTCCTCGGGCTTGGTATGCCAAAATGGATAGATTTATCTTAGATAATGGCTTTTCTAGGTGTCATTCTGACAACACTGTCTACACCAAGAAGGTGGGTAATTCCTTCACCATCCTTGTTCTTTATGTTGATGATCTTATCCTTACTGGTAGTGATCCAAACCATATAAACCATGTGAAGTCTAGCCTCAAAAAAAAGTTTGAAATGACAGACTTAGGACACTTGCATTATTTCCTTGGTCTTCAAGTCTTGCAATCCAAGGAAGGCATTACCCTCTCTCAGTCCAAGTATGCCTGTGATCTTCTACACCACTTTCACATGGAAGAATGTAAGCCAACCCCTTCTCCCTTTCAGTCTGGAGTCAAGCTTTCAGTCACTTGTACTACCCCTGAAGTTGATGCTACCTTATACCGTCAACTTGTTGGTAAAATTTTGTATCTAACCCATACCCGTCCTGACCTTTCCTTTGCCATTGGTCTTGTCGCTCGGTTTATGCACCAACCTCATGAAAGTCACTGGAAAGTAGCTAAAAGAATACTTCGATATATTCGAGGTACAGTTCAGTTCAGGATTCATTACAGTGCAGGAGCATCTCCCTTGTTGATTGGTTTCACTGATTCTGATTGGGCTGGTGACCCTGATGATCGGAAGTCCACTGCAAGATATGTATTCACTCTTGGTTCAGGACCTATTACTTGGTCTTGTAAGAAACAAAGTGCCATCTCCCTTTCTTCAGCAGAAGCAGAGTATCGTGGTGCAGTTGAAGCTAGTAAGGAAGCCATGTGGCTTCGTCAGATCCTGTCTGAATTTGGTCTTCATCAGCAACATCCAACTACACTTTGGTGTGATAATCAAAGTGCCATTCAGCTATGTAAAGATCCAGTTCAACATCAGCATATGAAACACATTGAACTCCACATACACTTCATCAGAAAGCTCATTCATGATCATGTTCTTGAAGTGCGGTATTGTCCGACCAATGATCAAGTAGCCGATATCTTTACAAAGGCTCTCACAGAAGCGAAGTTTACCAAACTTTGATCCATGCTTGGAGTTCAGGAAATTTTTCATTAAGGGGGGATAGGCTCTAATGCCTCCTTCCTTCTTCTATTGTGTCACTTTTGTAAATCCTTCAATCCTATCCCAATTTGTTCTTAAGGGGGGATGTTAGGATATTTCGACACATAGGAAATAGGCTCCTTTTGTGTCACCTTTGTAAATCCTTCAATCCTATCCCAAGTTGTTCTTAAGGGGGGATGTTAGGATATTCCGACACATAGGAAATAGTTAAGAATAACGTAGTCTAGTGTAGAGTTAGGTAAACTGTGTTTCTTTACCATGTACATTTGTAACTTATATTTCGACGGTCACGATTTGTAGTGATCTAACGGTTATCTCTCACCTCTTAACGACACTTGATCGGTGGCTTAACACCCGATTGGTCAATGATATCTATTTAAAGAGCATGGAGGGTCATTTTTCCGATAACCGTTTATGAGAGAAACATATGTAACTTTTCTTTTATATTAATAAATTCCCTGAAGTGGCCGTGTTGGTTCAGGGCGTGGACTGTTTCCCTCTTTGAGGGTTTTAACCACATGATTATACTGGTGTACTTATTTGTGATCTGTTTGTGAGCGATGACCTTTGGTTCTTGATCTACGGAACTTACCCTATAAATCCCTACACCTCCTAAAGAAATAAACTCAATAAGCGAGAACGTCTTAAATATACATACAACAAAGAAATGTTTGCTATTATGCATGCATTATCCATGTGGAGGTTATTGACTATATTAGCCCCTCCATTCAAATTTTCGGCCAATAGTCCCATTTGAATCCTTTTAAATCCTCTTTTGTGACCTAAGACCTTCGTCTCCTGTCTACCGTTGCCACCTTTCATTCCTAAAACCGTATTCAAAATGGCCAAAAAACCCATATTCAGAAATATATCGGTCCTAGCTCCCTCCGGCCTCAGCCCCCTTCGCTTTGTTCTCCACGTAACGCAGGAGCTAGCCCATGAACCAAAATGAAAAGCGCTTACCATATACGGCCATCGGGTGTGTTTTGCGCCGTCCGATCAGACCACAGATCAACGCACCACAACTCATCGCCCTTGTGGTCCCTGCGCCCTATAAACCACCGCCTAAAACAAGCCGTATTCCCTGCACCACCTTTGGAGGGCTGGCGGTTTTTCTCAAATCGCAGTGATTCCATACGCTGATCGCCGCGTGTCCCAGGCCACTGTTCCAATACCGCCCCATTTCGCGCGTTAACTCTCGATCTCGGGCGCGCAGCGAAATCAACCCCAGCCGTCCAATCCTGAGCGCTCCATCCAACGGTTGCCAATCTCCCAAGCTGCGCGAACTTTAGCCCCAGTGCACAGTACTCCAGGCCCGCCATTCCATCGCCTTCCGATTAGGTTTTGACCGTTGATTTCATTTGTGAATCGTACAGTCCATAATCATTTATACATTGCGCTGATTGACCAAGTCCGCCTCCACGTCATCGTTCCATGCGTCGATCACTTTTCTCTTTCACCATTCATATACTCCATTCATATGCCATGTTTTGTTGCTTCGCGTAGAAATCTCTGCTCCGTCCATCCACCCTCGTCCCACCGTGCTTTCACCACCATCTTTCGTGCCTCCATCATATTACCACACCGCTTCATCACATGGTTTTCTCCACTGCATCACCATTCCCGTGCATGGTCCTCTTTAACATGTTTGTGGGTTTTGCAGGTGTGCAGCGGCGGAAAAATTTTCTATAATTCACCGACTCCATTACAGAACCGAAAACGCATGACATGACCATGTTTCAGGAGCAAAATTTGTGAAGAAAGATCCGGGAGCCGTTATGATATGACCAACATTAAATGAAGCAGGGGTTAAAATCTGTCAAAACCTCCAGAGAAATTCAAAATGCAGATTTTATAGATGGAGATATTAATTATCAGCATTAAAGTATATAATGAAAAGTCAAGAATATTGATGTGGCATTGAAATTTAGAATTCCAATTAAAAGCATTGGGAAGAACGGAGCAAACTAAAGTACATAAAAATCTTATCCTCCAGGTCTTACTTCAACAGATTTTTCTCTCAGGAAAGTACAGAGTGTTATATATTTTATTCTTCACACCTTACCTCTAAAGAGATCTTTTATCCAGTGCATTTACTTCATGGAGCTGGCCGCAGAGTACATGTAATATTTCATGGCCGTCAAATAGTATGGGCGCAACATGTTTCCGCCATTTTGTTTTAATGAAACAATTAATTGTTTTCACCTACCCCTTTCATTAGTTTCTCTTCTCCTTCTTCTATAAAAGGGAGGAAGAGAGACGTTGTAAAGGTTCCAGACTTGTATCAGAAAATTGTGCAGTGAAAGGCACGTTTGTATACATTTGGTAAAGCTTCTGTATGAAGGCTCAGAGCCCGTAGGGTCTCAGTGAGGAGGAGTTCTATCTGTAATGAGGATTTTGGTCTCTGATATCTCACAATATGTAAACTTCTCTTATGTGTTTAATACAATATTTCATTTCATACATCTTCTTGTATCATGTTACTGGAATGCGAGTGGCTCACTGGCTTTAGGTAAGGATTCATCCTAGTTGATGCCCATACTTGAATCAGTCAAGCACTTTAAATATGGCTCAGGCATGATATATTGTTCCATGTTCATTCATTCATATTTCTGCTATATTAGTTGCTTTGGGAGGGTGCTTTTAAGCATGCATTGTCATGTATGGATTCTTAGATTGATAAGCCCATATATGATTCTGTTGTGTATCTGGGTATTAGCCCAATGTTGACTAATATCTTCTTAACTTTTCTTTCACCGCATTCACTTTCTTATATTTGATTTCTGTGGCATATTACTTGAATCGGCCCTCTTTGTAGTAAATTGTCTCTTAACTGTCTGATGCTTTAATATTGGAGCTTTGCATTGTGCCTCTGCAACATTACTTTCTATGTGATTTAAGATTTGGTTCATTTAAATCAATTTTCCTTGTTTTACAAGAGGTATTAATAAAGAAACTTTTAGATTGACTTTGTTTATTACATGTCACTTGCTATGCTAAAGATGTCCTAAACCTTTGATTATGGAAACTCTAGAAGTGTCTCTAGGAGACAACAATTGTAGATGTATCTTTCGTAGTGAATTCTTGAGGACGGAGTAAGAATCTCGGTTTCCATAGGCCTCGACAAATCATATTCACTCTCTAATCAGGTGAGCACAGAGAGTTGAAGAGTTGCATATCTCTCACCTTGGTGACTCCAATGTTGTTTATTTGATAAATCTATTTGTAGTCCTGGCTCCCCGTAAGCCACACTTGAGGTCAGATACATCGCAGCCAAAGACACCTTCAGTATCTAACCCTAAGAAGATTATACATAAAAGAAGTTGGAAAGAAAAGAAATCAGTCCATGCTGAAATCCCTGAGTTTTTCGAAGAAGATTACCCATCTTCATCTTCTCAAGAAGTTCTAGTAGAAAACCTTGACTCCACTGTGGGAGACACAAAATATTACTCGGATAGCCCACCTAGGGGAGGTGCTAGAATTAAAGCTCATCTTCACCCTACTCCTGAGGTCGAAGAGACAAGAGGTCAGAAGTAGTTAGGTGCCTAACAGTGAACTAATTACCATCTAAACCTTAGGAAGTTGTACGATATGTTCACATTGTTATCATATCACTTCCTCCTCACCTCTTCCTCCAGCATTTGTACTGATTCTTTGCACACAACCCCACCTCTCCAGTGCTTCATGTCGACCTTTTTGTTTGAATAAATATGCTCCCACACGGCATTACCTCAAGTGTTGAATGATACTTCTAGGACTATTTGAAGATCTTGCCCAGATTCACTGGGGAAAATGAAATTGATGCTCAGAAACATCTTGAGACCTTCTGCTCTTTTGCAGAAAACTTTAATGTAGAACATTTGGATGTGGTCTTAAGATTATTTGTGCAATCTCTGGATGGTGAAGCCAGAAAATGGTTCAAAACATTAGGAAACCGTTCTGTAACCACTTGGGATGATATGGAAAGTACCTTTCTCAGGAAATGGGGAGAAAAGAAAGATCATGGGCAGTGTCTTACTGAGTTCAATACACTCAAGAATAAACATAATGAAGGGGTGTCAGAATTTATCAAAAGATTTAATAAGTTATATCTAAACCTCCCTACAGATATGAAGCCTCATCAGAATGCTACCAAAGTTGTTTTCATAGCAGCCTTTGACTCATATTTTGGTTTCTCTCTCAGAGAAAGAAAGCCTGCCACCCTAGATGATGCTCAGTCAGATGCTCTTGAGTTGGAAGCAAAATTTGCCTCCAATGGAAAATTAAAAGGGAGAGCTGAACAAGATGCTAGAAGAAGGGGGAAAGAGGAAGTATCTACCTCTAATCAGGATAAGGATTCAGATAAAATTGAAGAAATGAGCAAAATGATTAAGAATATTTCTAATAAACTGGTCAAGCTTGAATTGGATACCAAGAACTCAGCTTCCAAAAACTTCCAGAACGCTCCAAACAGGGGTTACAATCCTCAGTATAGAAATCCACCCCTGCAAATATTGCCAAGGGAAGCTAAGGAGCTACAGGACCAAGTACCACACCCATTGTACCTGGAAGGCCCAGTAGATGACTCCACTAAAGACGCTGCCTATGGACTGCAAGATGCAAATCTTGCCTTTTCAAACAATGATGAAATAGAATGCCCATTGCAAGAAGAATAAGAAGGGATCAGAGATACAGAAGATGCTGAAATTGATCACTATTGCAAACAGTTTAATGATTTCATGCAAGCACATTTCAATAGGAGATATGATCTCAGATCCTCCAGAAAGAGAACTCGGACTCAAGAACATGAAGAAGAGCCTCCCCAGAAGGAAGAATCCGCTCAAAAGGAGTCAACAATGAAGAAATTCACAGACAAAGGTAAGAGTCCTCTAAAAAAACCTCTGCAGTCTAATGATCAAACTCCTTCCTCCTCAAAGGTAGTCAGTCCTCCTAATGCTGAGTCTGTATCAAAAGAAGTTAAACCTTCAACTGAAAGTAAAGAGTCAAAAGAAGTTGCAATAGAAAAGCCCCCTCCTACTTTTAATTTGCAAAAAGAACTTGAGAAAGTCAAGATCCCAGTCCCTTTGACTGAGCTGTTGAAACAACCTGCATATCAATCTCAAGTCACTTCATTGTTGCTCCCTCCTGAAGCACCAATAATCCCAGAGAGTCTTAATCTTCAAGAAGAAAGACCCATGGTAGTTTTTGGCCCACATGTCGAGGAGATAGACCCTTCTACTCCTCCTTTCTATGTGTCTCTAGTCATTCATGACCTGCTGTTACACAATTGTATGTTAGATTCTGGGGCTTCCCATAATCTTATGCCTTTGTCTGTCATGGAGCAACTAGGTTTTCAAATCACACGTCCATATAAAGATCTATATTCATTTGATTCCAAAATATTCAAGTGTCTAGGGATGATTAAATATTTAGTGGTCAATCTGGCCCAAATTCCAGCAAAAAGTGTAGTAATGGACATTGTGGTGGCTGATATCCCAGCTCGCTTTGGCATGCTGTTGTCAAGGTCCTGGGGAACAAAAATCGGTGGGTCACTCAAGATGGATTTAACCTATGCCACTATCACTGTTTTTGGTGGTCAGGAGAGGATGTTATACATAGAAACTAGATTTGTCAAGATGGTGACTAAGGCTGACAGTTCAGGGAATTCACCAGTCTATAGCAAGGAGGGAGATTTTTCATGTTTTATGCTCGAAAAAGATCAAAATTTCGCCCAGGAACCTTCCTTCTGCCAGATCAAAATTGAACAGCCTTTAGAAGACCATGAAGCAGGAATATGGACTCTACATTTTGATGGAGCAAATTCAAGAGAAGGAAATTGGGCTGGAGTATTATTAATCTCCCCTACAGGAAAATGGGTGCCACTGTCTTTTAAATTGGAATATGAGGCTACTAATAATGTGGCTGAATATGAAGCACTACTATTGGGACTGCAGGCAACCAAGAGTATGGGTATACAGAGTTTAAAGGTTCTGGGAGATTCTGAGCTAGTAGTTAGACAGATCAGAAATCAATGTCAAACCAAGCATCCTCGGTTGAGAGCATATAGAAATGAAGTATGGGACATGGTGGAGAACTTCTTCTCAGCCTTTAATATCCAACTCATGCCCCGAGAACAGAATAGAATGGAAAATTCTCTTGCTGTAGCTGCCAATACATTTCGTCCTCCTCAGAACCCTCTCTTGAGGTATGAAATCGAGGTACGTTACAGGCCATCTATCCCAGATAATATCAAGCACTGGAAGGTATTTGAAGATGATGAACAGATGAAGAGATTCCTGGAAACTGTGGGAGAATTCTCCAACATGGAGATTGATGATTGTGAAGAAGATGAGGCTGAAGATATTTCAGAAAATAAATGGGAAGAGAAAATGGCAGGAAGTAAAGTGTTGCAGTTGAAAGGAAATGTTATCCCTAGAGGACTGGTCCCTCTAGAAAGGTTTTTTGACAAGAATGATGTCTCATTGCAACCTAGTAAAGTGGTAGAAGAAGATCATGTAGAAGATCTGAATCTGGGTACTAATGTTGATCCCAAAATTGTCAAGTTATCCATGAAGGTCCCAGAGGAGTATAAAGAAAGATACCTGAAATTATTTCAATCTTATAAAGATGTATTTGCATGGTACTATCAGGACCTGAAAACATTTGATATTAGTATAATGCAGCATAAAATTCCTCTGAGGGAAGATGCAAAACCTTATAAGCAGAAACTCAGACAGATAAATCCTCTGCTGCTTCCCTCCATTGAGAAAGAAATTAAGAAGCTGCTAAAGGCCAAAATAATTGTGCCTCTGAGGTACTCAGAATGGGTTGCAAACTTGGTCCCTGTCAGAAAGAAAAATGGGGAAATAAGGCTATGTGTGGATTTCATGAATTTAAATAGAGCATCTTTAAAAGATAATTATCCACTGCCTAAGATGGACCACATCCTGCAGAAAGTGGTGGGAGCCTCTAGGATGTCAATGATGGATGGTTTTTCTGGTTATAACCAGGTGGCTATGTTTCCAGAAGACCAGAAGAAAAGCTGCTTCACCACACCATAGGGAACATTCATATATGCTAGGATGGCTTTTGGGTTGCAGGATGCCTTTTGGATTGATTAATGCAGGGGAAACTTTTCAGAGGGCCATGGACATTGCTTTTGTAGGGGAGCAGGATAAATTTTTGGTGGTGTACCTTGATGATATTACAGTGTTTTCTAAAAATGATGCTAAACACATTGAGCATTTACGAAGAAATTTTGAAAAATGCAGAAGGTATGGTCTTTCTCTTAATCCACAAAAGTCTTTATTTGCATTAGAGGAAGGCAAACTTTTGGGACATATTATGACTAAATATGGGGTAAGGATAGATCCCGAAAGAGTTGAAGTCATAAATGGTATTCCTCTTCCCAGGAATAAAAAATAAATACAGGTATTTTTAGGCTGGATAAATTTCCTGAGAATATTTATTCCCAACTATGCTGAGATAGTTAGGCATATAACAGATATGCTAAAAAATAATAATGAGGTGAAATGGTCACAAGAATCACGGGAGGCCTTTGCTAGAATTAAGGCTGCATTTGCTGAAGCTCCTGTGCTGGCTGGCCCAGATTACAACAAACCATTTATGATCTTTTCATTTGCCTCACCTCATACAGTAGCAGGAGTGTTATTGCAGAAAAACGAAGATGGATATGAGCATCCTATTGTCTTTTTCAGCCAAGTGCTCCATGATGCAGAATTGAAATATAACATATTAGAGAAGCAGGCATATTCCCTAGTAAAATCCCTCAAAGAATTTTGCATATACATTTTGCAGTCCCACATTATTGCATTTGTCCCCACTGCAGCTGTTAAAGACATTCTGATTCAGGGATATAGTGAAGGAAAAAGAGGGAGGTGGATTGCAAAGATATAGGAGTATGATCTGGACATCCGTCCTACCAAGCTGATCAAAGGACAGGGGCTTGCCAAAATGTTATCAGAATCAAACTACCAGGCTCTGGGCATAAATTTGTCTATGATAGCAAATGGAGAGTCTGAGAAAGAGAAAGAGCAGCAAGGTCTGGAAATGACCACTCAGAAAGCACATATAAAATACCTCACCAGTCCATGGTATCAGGAGATAGTAGAATACCTCCTAACACTCAGTTGTCCACCCAGCTATGATAAATCAAAATACAGAGCTTTGAGGCTGAAGTCACAAAAGTACATAGTTGCTAATGGCCAATTATATTGGAGAGATCCTTCAGGCATCCTATTATTGTGCCTCACAGAGGATGAAGTAGAAAGTATAATGATGGAATTTCATGAAGGAATTTGTGGAGGTCATTACAGCTGGAGGGCCACAACTCATAAAATTCTAAAGGTTGGTTTCTAATGGCCTAAACTATTTGGGAACGTTTTTACCTGGGTCAGAGCATGTGATAAGTGTCAAACGTTTGCTGAGAGACAAAAGTTAGCAGCCCTGCCCTTGATTCTAGTTCATATAGACGAACCATTTCAACAATGGGGAATGGATTTTATAGGAGAGATACACCCACCCTCAAGTGGACAACATAAATGGATATTGACAGCCACAGATTACTTTACAAAATGGGTAGAAGCCATACCTGCAAGGAATGCAACTGACACTGTCATCATAAAATTCATGGAAGAAAACATCATATCCAGGTTTGGCTGCCCTGCTAGAATAGTGACTAATAATGCACAGGCCTTCAAATTTGAAAAATTTGTGAATTTCTGCCAGCAGTATAATATCACACTGAAGCACTCCACAGCTTACTATCTGCAAGGAAATGGCTTGGCAGAATATTCCAACAAGACTCTAGTGAGGGCCTTGAAAAAGACTATAAATGAAAATCAGAAGAATTGGGATTCTCAATTAAAATTTGTTCTATGGGCTAATAGAATCACCAGCAAGAGAGCAACTGGGAAATCCCCATTCGAATTGGTGTATGGACGAGCAGCAGTGTTTCCTGTGCAGCTGGCTTTACCAGTGGCACGTTTCATGCAAGAAGGCCAGGAAGAACATGATGATATGGTCAGAAGAATCAATCAATTGGTGAAATTAGAGGAAACACGGGGCCAAGTAAATCAGATATTAGTTGAATATCAGGAAAAAATGAAGCACATATTTAATCAGCATGCAAAAGACAGGAAATTGCTGATTGGAGATCTGGTGCTCAGTTGGGATGTCCGGAGGGCTGAAAAAGGAAAACATGGCAAGTTCGATCCATTGTGGTTTGGCTCATTTAAAATTGTGGAACAGGGAGGCAATAGCACGTTCATATTGGAAAATTTGCAGGGTGACTTGTTGGATGCCCCCGTAAACGGACAATTTTTAAAGCCCTACTTCCAATTCCGATTCAGGTCGAGGTGGCCTGACTGTATCATATTGTATATTAATTTTCATTTTATTACTGACTGAATGATGCGGGCGTTATAATGAATCATGAGAAGAAAAGGTTTTGAAGAGCAGAGTCTGCACAAAAAGATGATCAAAGGGTCTGCAAGTTCTCGACACGTCCAGGGATGAACGTGCCATCCCCAGGTGGAGCCGATGTTGACTATATTAGCCCTTCCTTTCAAATTTTCGGCCAATAGTCCCATTTGAATCCTTTTAAATCCTCTTTTGTGACCTAAGACCTTCGTCTCCTGCCTACCGTTGCCACCTTTCATTCCTAAAACCGTATTCAAAATGGCCAAAAAACCCATATTCAAAAATATATTGGTCCTAGCTCCCTCTGGCCTCAGCTCCCTTTGCTTTTTTCTCCACGTAACGCAGGAGCTAGCCCATGGGCCAAAATGAAAAGCGCTTACCATATACGGCCATCGGGTACGTTTTGCGCCGTCCGATCAGACCACAGATCAACGCACCACAGCTCATCACCCTTGTGGTCCCCGCGCCCTATAAACCACCACCTAAAACAAGTCCTATTCCCCGCACCACCTTTGGAGGGCTGGCGGTTTTTCTCAAATCGCAGCGATTCCATACGCTGATCGTCGCGTGTCCCAGGCCACTGTTCCAATACCACCCCATTTCGCACGTTACCTCTCGATCCCGGGCACACAGCGAAATCAACCCCAGCCGTCCGATCCTGAGCGCTCCATCCAACGGTTGCCAATCTCCCAAGCTGCGCGAACTTTAGCCCCAGTGCACAGTACTTCGGGCCCGCCATTCCATCGCCTTCCGGTTAGGTTTCGACCGTTGATTTCATTTGTGAATCGTACGGTCCAGAATCATTTATACGTTGCGCTGATTGACCAAGTCTGCCTCCACATCATCGTTCCACGCATCGATCACTTTTCTCTTTTACCATTCATATACTCCATTCATATGCCATGTTTTTTTGTTTCGCGTAGAAATCTCTACTCCGTCCATCCACCCTCGTCCCGCCATGCTTTCACCGCCTTCTTTCGTGCCTCCATCATATTACCACACCGCTTCATCACATGGTTTTCTCCACTGCATCACCATTCCCGTGCATGGTCCTCTTTAACATGTTTGTGGGTTTTGCAGGTGTGCAGCGGCGGAAAAATTTGCTATAATTCACCGCCTCCATTCAGAAGCCTAAAACGCATGACAGGACCATGTTTCAGGAGAAAAATTTGTGAAGAAAGATCCGGGAGCCGCTATGATATGACCAACATTAAATGAAGCAGGGGTTAAAATCTGTCAAAACCTCTAGAGAAATTCAAAATGCAGATTTTACAGATGGAGATATTAATTGTCGCGGCAAAGAATATCAATGAAAGATCCAAGGAATGCAGTGTCTGGCATTGAAGAATTTAAATTCCAATTCGGCATTCAGAAGACAGAGAGTACAAGTACATAAAAATATTATCCTCCAGGTTTTACTTCACAGATTTTTCTCTCGGGAAAGTACAGAGTGTTATATATTTTATTCCTCACACCTTACCTCTAAAGAGATCTTCTACCCAATGCATTTACTTCATGGAGCTGGCCGCAGAGTACATGTAATATTTCATGGTTGTCAAATAGTATGGGCGCGAATATTTCCGCCATTTTGTTTTAATGAAACAATTAATTTTTTTCACCTACTTCTTTTATGAGTTTTTCTTCTTCTTCCTCTATAAAAACCGGGAAGAAAGACATTGTAAAGGTTCCAGATTTTTATCAGAGAATTGTGCTGTGAAAGGAATTTTTTGTATACATCCTGTATAAGCTCTTGTGTGAAGGCTCAGAGCCCGTAGGGTCTCAATGAGGAGGAGTTCTATCTGTAATGAGGATTCTGGTCTTTGGTATTTCACAGTATTTAACTTTCTCTTATGTGTTTAATATAACATTTCATTTCATCCACTTTCTTGTATCGTGTTTTGGAATGCGAGTGGCTCACTGGTTTGGTAAGGATTCATCCTAGTTGATGCCCATACTTAAATCAGTCAAGCGCTTTAAATATGGCTCATGCATGATATATTGTTCCATATTCATCTCAACCATCTTCATGCTATATTAGTTGCTTTTGGGAGGGTGCTTTTAAAATGCCATTGTCATGTATGGATTCTTAGATTGATAAGCCCATATATGGTTCTGTTGTGTATCTGGGTATCAGCCCAATGTTGACTAGTATCTTCTTAACTTTTCTTTCACCGCATTCACTTTCTGATATTTGATTTCTGTGGCATATTACTTGAACCGACCCTCTTTGCAGTAAATTGTCTCTTAATTGTCTGATGCTTTAATATTGGAGCTTTGCATTGTGCCTCTGCAACATTAATTTCCCTGTGACAGTTTCTGTGATTTCTGGTTCCATTTAAATCAATTTCCTTGTTTTACAAGAGATAGCAAGAGAGCCTTTGGATTGACACCCCATATTTATTATATGCTCCTTGCTATGCTAAGATGTCCTAGGCACTGGTCTAAGGCAACTCTAGAATGTCTCTAGGGGAGACAACAATTGCCGAAAACATCTTTCTGGCGCCATTTCCAGGGACGAATTTAAGAATATCAGTTTCCCTGGGCCTCGACAAATCATTTTCACTCTCTAATCAGGTGAGCACAGAGATTTGAAGAGTTGCATATCTTTCACCTTGGCAAATCCACTGTTGTTTATTTGATAAATCTATTTGTAGTCCTGGCTCCTCGTAAGCCACACCTGAGGTCAGATACATCACAGTCAAAGACACCTTCAGTGTCTGACCCTGAGAATATTATACATAGAAGAAGTTGGAAAGAAAGGAAATCAGTTCGTGCTGAAATCCATGAATATTTGGTAGAAGATTATCCATCTTCTTTTTCTCAAGAAGTTCTAATAGAAAATCCTGACTCCACTGAGGAAAATCTTGAATATTACTCAGATAGCCCACCCAGGGGAAGTGCTAGAAATAAGGCTCAACCTCACCCTACTCCTGAGGTCGAAGAAGTCAAGGAAGTAACCGAAGTTTCTGCTATTAATCGTGAATTGTTTCCATCTACACCTCAGGCTTCTATACAATACATTCCCATTGTTATCCATACTCCACTTCCTCCCCCACCTCTTCCTCCATTTGTACATCAGATTGTTGCACAACCCCCACCTCCTCCAATGGCTAATGTTCCAGCTTTTTTGTTAAACAAATATGCTCCCCTGGCATTAACTCAAGTGCTGAATGATATGCCACAGGATTATTTGAAGATCTTGCCCAGATTCACTGGGGAAAATGAAATAGATGCTCAGAAACATCTTGAGACCTTCTGCTCTTTTGCAGAGAACTTTAATGTAGAACATTTGGATGTGGTCTTAAGACTATTTGTGCAATCTCTGGATGGTGAAGCCAGAAAATGGTTCAAAACATTAGGAAACCGTTCCGTAACCACTTGGGACGATATGGAAAATACCTTTCTCAGGAAATGGGGAGAAAAGAAAGATCATGGACAGTATCTTACTGAGTTCAATACACTCAAGAAGAAACATAATGAAGGGGTGTCAGAATTTATCAAGAGATTTAATAAGTTATATCTAAACCTCCCTGCAGATATGAAGCCTCATCAGAATGCTGCCAAAGTTGTTTTCATAGCAGCCTTTGACTCAGATTTTGGTTTCTCTGTCAGGGAAAGAAAGCCTGCCACCCTAGATGATTCTCAGTCAGATGCTCTTGAATTAGAAGAAAATTTTGCTTCCACTAGAAAATTAAGAGGGAAAGCTGAACAGGATACTAGAAGAAGAGGTAAAGAGGAAGTATCTACTTCTAATCAGGATAAGGATTCAGATAAAATTGAAGAAATGAGTAAAATGATTAAGAATATTTCTAATAAACTGGTCAAGCTTGAATTGGAGACCAAGAACTCAGCTTCCAAGAACTTCCAGAACGCTCCAAACAGGGGTTACAATCCTTAGTATAGGAAGCCATCCCTACAAATACTCCCAAGGGAAGCTAAGGAGCAACAGGATCAGGTGCCACACCCATTATACTTGGAAGGCCTAGAAGATGACTTCACTGAAGATGCTGCCTATGAACTGCAAGATGCAAATCTTGCCTTCTCAAACAATGATGAAATAGAATGCCCATTGCAAGAAGAAGAAGAAGAGATCAGAGACACAGAAGATGCAGAAATTGATCACTATTGCAAGAAGTTTAATGATTTCATGCAAGCACATTTTAACAGAAAATATGATCTCAGATCTTCAAGGAAGAGAACTCGGACTCAAGAACATGAAGAAGAGCCTCCGCAGAAGGAAGCACCTACTCAAAAGGAGTCAACAATGAAGAAAGTCACAGACAAAGGTAAGAGTCCTCTAAACACTCCTATGCAGTCTAATGATCAAACTCCTTCTTCCTCAAAAGTAGTCACTCCTCCTAATGCTGAGTCTGTATCAAAAGAAGTTAAACCCTCAGCTGAAAATAAAGAGTCAAAAGAAGTCGTAATAGAAAAGCCCCCTCCTATTTTCAATCTGCAAAAAGAACTTGAGAAAGTCAAAATCCCAGTCCCTTTGACTGAACTATTGAAACAACCTGCATATCAATCTCAAGTTACTTCTTTATTGCTCCCTCCTGAAGCACCAATAATCCCAGATAGTCTTAATCTTCAAGAAGAAAGACCCATGGTATTTTTTGGCCCACATGTCGAGGAGATAGACCCCTCTACTCCTCCTTTCTATGTGTCTCTAGTTATTCATGACCTGCTGTTACACAATTGTATGTTAGATTCTGGGGCTTCCCATAATCTTATGCCTTTGTCAGTCATGGAGCAACTAGGTTTTCAAATCACATGTCCATATAAAGATCTATATTCATTTGATTCCAAAAGAGTTAAATGCTTGCTAATGATTAAAGATTTAGTGGTCAATCTGGCCCAAATTCCAGCAAAAAGCGTAGTAATGGACATTGTGGTGGCTGATATCCCAGCTCGCTTTGGCATGCTGTTTTCAAGGTCTCGGGGAACAAAAATTGGTGGATCACTCAAACTAGACTTAACATATGCCACTATTCCAGTTTTTGGTAGCCAAGAGAGGAGATTGTACAGAGAAACCAGGTTTGTCAAAATGGTGACCAAGGCTGACAGCTCAGAGAATTCACCAGTCTACAGCAAAGAAGGAGATTTTTCATGTTTGATGTTAGAAGAAGATCAAAATTATGTTCATGAACCTTCCTTCTGTCAAATCAAGACTGAGCAGCATTTAGAAGACCATGAAGCAGGAGTATGGACTCTACATTTTGATGGAGAAAATTCAAGAGAAGGAAATGGGGCTGGAGTATTATTAATCTCCCCTACAGGAAAATGGGTGCCACTGTCTTTTAAATTGGAATATGAGGCTACTAATAATGTGGCTGAATATGAAGCGCTACTATTGGGACTGCAGACAGCCAAGAGTATGCGTATACAGAGTTTAAAGGTTCTGGGAGATTCTGAGCTAGTGGTCAGGCAAGTCAGAAATCAGTGTCAAACCAAACACCCCCGGCTGAGAGCTTATAGAAATGAAGTATGGGACATGGTGGAGAATTTCTTCTCAGCATTCAATATCCAGTTCATGCCCCGGGAGCAGAACAAAATGGTAGACTCCCTTGCTGTGGCTGCTAGTACATTTCGGCCTCCTCAAAACCCTCTCTTGAGGTATGAAATCGAGGTACGTTATAGGCCATCTATCCTAGATAATATCAAGCACTGGCAGGTATTTGAAGATGATGAACAGATGAAGAAATTCCTGGAAACTGTGGGAGAATTCTCCAATATGGAGATTGATGATTGTGAAGAAGATGAGGCTGAAGATATTTCAGAAAATAAATGGGAAGAGAAAATGGCAGGAAGTAAAGTGTTGCAGTTGAAAGGAAATGTTATCCCTAGAGGACTGGTCCCTCTAGAAAGGTTTTTTGACAAGAATGATGTCTCATTGCAACCTAGTAAAGTGGTAGAAGAAGATCATGTAGAAGATCTGAATCTGGGTACTAATGTTGATCCCAAAATTGTCAAGTTATCCATGAAGGTCCCAGAGGAGTATAAAGAAAGATACCTGAAATTATTTCAATCTTATAAAGATGTATTTGCATGGTACTATCAGGACCTGAAAACATTTGATATTAGTATAATGCAGCATAAAATTCCTCTGAGGGAAGATGCAAAACCTTATAAGCAGAAACTCAGACAGATAAATCCTCTGCTGCTTCCCTCCATTGAGAAAGAAATTAAGAAGCTGCTAAAGGCCAAAATAATTGTGCCTCTGAGGTACTCAGAATGGGTTGCAAACTTGGTCCTTGTCAGAAAGAAAAATGGGGAAATAAGGCTATGTGTGGATTTCAGGAATTTAAATAGAGCATCTTTAAAAGATAATTATCCACTGCCTAAGATGGACCACATCCTGCATAAAGTGGTGGGAGCCTCTAGAATTTCAATGATGGATGGATTCTCTAGTTATAACCAGGTGGCTGTGATTCTAGAAGACCAGAAGAAAACTGCTTTCACCACACCATGGGGAACATTCATGTATGCTAGGATGCCTTTTGGGTTAATTAATGCAGGAGCCACCTTCCAAAGGGCTATGGATATTGCTTTTGTCGGGGAGCAAGATAGATTTATGGTGTTGTACCTTGATGATATTACAGTGTTTTCAAAAAATGATGTTGAACACATTGAGCATTTACAAAGAACTTTTGAAAAATGCAGAAGGTATGGTCTTTCTCTTAATCCACAAAAGTCTTTATTTGCATTATAGGAAGGCAAACTTTTGGGACATATTGTAACTAAAGATGGGGTAAGGATAGATCCCAAAAGAGTAGAAGTCATAAATGGTATTTCCCTCCCCAGGAATAAGAAAGAAGTGCAGGTGTTTTTAGGTCGCATAAATTTTCTGAGAAGGTTTATTCCTAACTATGCTGAGATAGTTAGGCATATAACATATATGCTAAAGAAGAATAATGAGGTGAAATGGTCACAAGAATCACGGGAGGCCTTTGCTAGAATTAAAGCTGCGCTTGCTGAAGCTCCTGTGCTAACTGGACCAGATTATGCAAAGCCATTTATGATATTTTCTTTTGCATCACCTCATACAGTAGTTGGAGTTCTGTTACAGAAAAATGAAGAAGGATATGAGCAACCAATTGCCTTTTTTAGTCAAGTGCTTCACAATGCAGAATTGAAATATAACATATTAGAGAAGTAGGCATATGCCTTGGTGAAGTCCCTTAAAGCATTTAGAACATATGTTTTGTAGTCTCACATTACTGCATATGTCCCTACAGTAGTTGTCAAAGACATTCTCATTCAGGGAGATAGTGAAGGAAAAAGAGGGAGGTGGATTGCAAAGATACAGGAGTATGATCTGGATATCCACCCTACTAAGCTGATAAAAGGACAGGGGCTAGCAAGGATCTTATCCGAATGAAACGACCAGGCTCTGGGCATAAATTTGTCTATGATTTCAAGTGGAGAGTCTGAAAACGAAAAAGAACAGCAAGGACTGGAGGTAGCCACTCAAACAGCACATATAAAGTATCTCACTAGTCCATGGTATAAATAAATAGTGGAATATCTTCTGACACTCAGCTGTCCTCCCAGCTGTGATAAAGCAAAATACAGAGCATTAAGATTAAAATCACAAAATTATATAGTGGCTAATGGACAGCTGTATTGGAGAGACCCTTCGGGCATCCTACTATTGTGCCTCACAGAGGATGAAGTAGAAAGTATAATGATGGAATTTCATGAAGGAATCTGTGGAGGACACTACAGCTGGAGGGCCACCGTCCATAAAATCTTAAAGGCTGGTTTCTACTGGCAAAAATTATTTGGAGATGTTTTTGCTTGGGTTAGAGCACGTGATAAGTGTCAGAAATTTGCTGAGAGACAAAAGTTAGCAGCTCTGCTCCGGATTCCAGTTCATGTGAATGAGCCATTTCAACAATGGGGAATAGATTTTATTGGAGAAATACATCCACCATCAAGTGGACAACATAAATGGATATTGACAGCCACAGATTACTTTACAAAATGGGTGGAAGCCATAATTGCAAGGAATGCTACTAACACTGTCATCATAAAATTTATGGAAGAAAACATCATATCCAAGTTTGGCTGCCCTGCTAGAATAGTGACTGATAATGCACAGGCCTTCAAATCTGCAAAATTTGTGAATTTCTGCAAACAGTATAATATCACATTGAATCACTCCACAGCCTACTATCCACAGGGAAATGGCTTGGTAGAATCTTCTAATAAAACTTTGGTGAGGGCCTTGAAAAAGACTATAAACTAAAATCATAAGAATTGGGATTCCCAATTGAAGTTTGCTCTATGGGCTAATAGAATAACCAGCAAGAGAGAAACTGGAAAATCTCCTTATGAATTGGTATATGGAAGAGCAACAGTGTTTCCTGTGCAGCTGGTTTTACCAGTGGCACGTTTCATGCAAGAAGGCCAGGAAGAACCTGATGATATGGTCAGAAGAATCAATCAATTGGTGGAATTAGAGGAAACACGGGGCCAAGTAAATCAGAGATTAGCTGAATATCAGGAAAAAATGAAGCACATATTTGATCAGCAAGCAAAAGATAGGAAATTGCTGATTGGAGATCTGGTGCTCAGGTGGGATGTCCGGAGGGCTGAAAAAGGAAAACATGGCAAGTTCGATCCATTGTGGTTTGGCCCCTTTAAAATTGTGGAACAGGGAGGCAATAACACGTTTATATTGGAGAATTTATAGGGAAAATTACTTGATGCCCCTGTAAATGGCCAATTTCTAAAGCCCTATTTCCAGTTCTAATTCAGGCAGTGAGCGCCTGATGTACCATACTGTATATTAGTTTTGCTACAGTTTTTTTTTAAACAGGGTGAGCGTGTTGATGATTCATAAAGTGGAAAGTAAGAGGGGCTGAAGAAAAAGTTTAGATAAAATTATGATCAGGAGGTCTACAGGTTCTCGACACATTCAGGGATGAACGCGCTTCCCCAATTGGAGCCGATGTTATCCATGTCAGCCCCCATTAAAATTTTTGGCCATCATCCCCTCCTGAACCTTTCAAATTTCCTACCGTGGTCTAAGAAACCCTTTTTACGCTTACCGTTGCCCTCCTCCGCATCCAAATTTCATAATCAAAGGCCGAAAGCCTTGTTTTTGAAATATTTGAATCCGAACCCTTTGGTCCTAGCCTCCTACATCTAGTCTTTCACGTGACCTAGGAGCTTGACCATGCGCCAGACCAAAGGTGCTTACTGTATATTGCCATCAGGCACAATCTCAGTCGTCCGATTAAAACTAAAATCAACGTACCATAGCGCACTACCTTTGTGGTCCCCACGCTCTAAACACCACTGCTTGAAACCGACCTGTTTACTTCGCACCACCTTTGCTAGGCAGGCGATATTCCACAAATCGCAACGATTCCATACGTTAATCGTCGCGTGTCCCAAGCCACTATTCCAAAACTGCTCCATTTCGCGCGTTATCATTTGGTCGCAGACGCGCAGCGAAATCAACGTGAGTCGTTAGATCTATAAGCCTCCATCCAACGGCGGTTGCTTGGAGTAGTTGCATGGGTGTTAATCTAAGTCTACAGTGTCTGTGGCCCACCTTCTCATTGTTTTTTGACGCATTTTCACCATCGATTCTCCCCAAAGATCGAACAGTCTGTATTTAAACCTCGCCACACCATCGACCCTGTGGCTCCATGCCATCCGTCCACGTGCTCCCATCGTAGATGCGTCAGTCTCTCATCTACCTTCCTGTTAAAAGGTCAAAGTCCATTACCTTCGTTAATTTTCACGTATCCTTCCAACCTTCACCCAAAGTATTTCTCTGCCACCCTGCATCGTCTCACCACTTCGCCCAGTCTGCATCACCATCTCCATGGTCATCACCACATTCACCACCCCCCGTGTCTGGTTTCCTTTAATGTGTTTGTGGGTTTTGCAGGTGTCTGGTGTTGAAGAGCTATAATAACTTGCGGCCACCATTACAGAAGCCGAGAACGTATGACAAGACCCTGTTTCAGGAGCAAAATTTATGGAAAAAGATCCGGAAGCTGCTATGATATGACCACCATTAAAGAAAGCAAGGATCTAAATCTATTAAACCCTCCAGGGTCATTCAAATGCACAGGTTGAGCAAATGAAGAATCAATGGTGCAGAAAAAAAATATCAGTGGAAGATGGAGAAATTCAACCATCAGCATTCAATGTTTCAGGCCCCAATTTAAAGATTAGAAGGCCAAGGGTACACAGCACAAAAAATAATATCCTCCGGGTGTTATTTCAGCCGAAGTTTCTTCAGGGAAGTACAGGATGTTCATGGGGATCTATCTTTGCACTGTGTTCCTGAAGAGATTTTCTTCCCAGAGCATTTATTTTTGCAAGCAGGTTGTCAAGTACAGACATTATCACCTAGTCATTCAACAATATGGGCGCAAATTGTTTCCGCCATTTTGTTTTAATGAAACAATTAATTGTTTTGACCTACTTCTTTTATTGGTTTCTCTTCTCCTTCCTCTATAAAAACCGAGAAGAAAGACATTTTATGGGTTCCAAATTTTTATCAGAGAATTGTGCAGTGAAAGGCATTTTTGTATACATTTTGTAAAGCTTTAGTACGAAGGCTCAGAGCCCGTAGGGTCTCAGTGAGGAGGAGTTATATCTGTAATGAGGATTTCGGTCTTTGGTATTTCACAGTATGTAAATTTCTCTTACGTGTTAATATAACATCTCTTTCCATTTCATTTATCTTCTTGTATCATGTACTGGAATGCGAGTGGCTCACTGATTTTAGGTAAGGATTTATCCTAGTTGATACCCATACTTGGATCAGTCAAGCGCTTTAAATATGGCTCAGGCATGATATACTGTTTCATGTTCATTTCATCCATATTTCTGCTATATTAGTTGCTTTGGGAGGGTGCTTTTAAAACACCATTGTCATGTATGGATTCTTAGATTGATAAGCCCATACATGGTTCTGTTGTGTATCTAGGTATCAGACCAAAGTTAACTAATATCTTCTTATATTTCTTTCACCGCATGCACCTTCTGATACTTGATTTCTGTGGCATATTACTTGAATTGGCCCTCTTTACAGTAAATTGTCTCTTAACTGTCTGATGCTTTTGTGTTAGAGCTTTGCATCTTGTCTCTGCGGCATTACTTTCCCTATGACAGTTTCTGTAAGTTCTAGTCCCATTTAAATCCATTTCCTTGTTTTACAAGAGATAGCAAGAGAGCCTTTTGGATTGACACCCAAGTTATATTACATGCTCCTTGCTATGATAAGATGTGCTAGGCACTAGTCTATGGAAACTCTAGGCTGTCTCTAGGAGTGACAATTTATGTCGACAACATCTTTCTGGTGCCATTGCCGGGGACGAATTTAAGAATATTAGTTTCCCTGGGCCTCAACAAATCATATTCACTCTCTAATTAGGTGAGCATAGAGAGTTGAAGAGTTTCATATCTCTCACCTTGGTGACTCCACTGTTGTTTATTTGATAAATCTATTGGTATTCCTGGCTCGTCGTAAGCCACATTTGAGGTCGGATACATCACAGTCAAAGATGCCTTCAGTGTCTGACCCAAAGAAAATTATTCATAGAAGAAGTCGAAAAGAAGAGAGATCAGTACGCGCTGAAATCCCTTAGTTCTCCATAGAAGATTATCCATCTTCTTCTTCTCAAGAAGTTCCAATAGAAAATCTTGACTCCACTGTGGGAGACACAGATTACTACTCAGATAGCCCACCCAGGGGAGGTGCTAGAACTAAAGCTAAACCTCACCCTACTCCTGAGGTCAAAGAAGTCAAGGAAGTAACCAGAGTTTCTGCTATTAACTATGAATTGTTCCCATCTACACCTCAGTCTACTGTATAGTATATTCCTATTGTTATTCATACCCCACCCCCACCTCTTCCTCCATTTGTACACCAGATTGCTACACAACCCCCACCTCCTCCAATGGCTAATGTTCCATCATTTTTGTTGAATAAATATGCTCCCCTGGCATTACCTCAAGTGTTGAATGATATGCCACAGGAATATTTGAAGATCTTGCCCAGATTCACTGGGTAAAATGAAATTGATGCTCAGAAACATCTTGAGACCTTTTGCTCTTTTGTAGATAACTTTAATGTAGAACATTTGGACGTAGTCTTAAGACTATTTGTGCAATATCTATATGGTGAAGCCAGAAAATGGTTCAAAACATTAGGAAACCATTCCGTAACCACTTGGGATGATATGGAAAATAATTTTCTCAGTAAATGGGGAGAAAAGGAAGATCATGGACAATGTCTTACTGAGTTCAATACACTCAAGAAGAAACATAATGAAGGGGTGTCAGAATTTATCAAAATATTTAATAAGTTATATCTAAACCTCCCTAGTGATATGAAGCCTCATCAGAATGCTGCCAAAGTTGTTTTAATAGCAGCCTTTGACTCAGATTTTGGTTTCTCTCTCAAGGAAAGAAAACCTGCCACCCTAGATGATGCTCAGTCAGATGGTCTTGAATTGGAAGAAAACTTTTCTTCCACTGGGAAATTGAAAGGGAGAGCTAAACATGATACCAGAAGAAGAGGCAAAGAGGAAGTATCTACTTCTAATCAGGATAAGGATTCAGATAAAATTGAAGAAATGAGAAAAATGAGTAAGAATATTTCTAATAAACTGGTCAAGCGTGAATTGGAGACCAAGAAATTAGCTTCCAAGAACTTTCCAAATGCTCCAAACAGGGGTTACAATCCTCAGTATAGAAAGCCACCCCTGCAAATATTGCCAAGGGAAGTTAAGGAGCTACATGATCAAGTACCACACCCATTGTACCTGGAAGGCCCAGTAGATGACTCCACTAAAGATGATGCCTATTAACTGCAAGATGCAAATCTTTCCTTTTCAAACAATGATGAAATAGAATGTCCATTGCAAGAAGAAGAAGAAGAGATCAGAGATACAGAAGATGCTGAAATTGATCACTATTGCAAACAGTTTAATGATTTCATGCAAGCACATTTCAATAGAAAATATGATCTCAGATCTTCCAGGAAGAGAACTCGGACTCAAGAACATGAAGAAGAGCCTCCCCAGAAGGAAGCGCCTGCTCAAAAGGAATCAACAGTGCAGAAAGTTACAGACAAAGGTAAGAGCCCTCTGAACAAACCTTTGCAGTCTAATGACCAAATTCCTTCTTCTTCGAAAGTAGTCACTCCTCCTAATGTTGAGTCTGTATCAAAAGAAGTTAAACCTTCAGCTGAAAATAAAGAGTCAAAAGAAGTTGTAATATAAAATTCCCCTCCTGCTTTCAATTTGCAAAAAGAACTCGAGAAAGTCAAAATCCCAGTCCCTTTGACTGAACTATTGAAACAACCTGCATATCAATCTCAAGTCACTTCTTTATTGTTCCCTCCTGAAGCACCAATTATTCCAGATAGCCTCAACCTCCAAGAAGAAAGACCCATGCTATTGTTTGGCCCACATGTCGAGGAGATAGACCCCTCTACTCCTCCTTTATATGTGTCTCTAGTTATTCATGACCTGCTGTTACACAATTGTATTTTAGATTCTGGAGCTTCCCATAATCTGATGCCTCTGTCTGTCATGGAGCAACTAGGTTTGCAAATCACTCGCCCATATAAAGAACTATATTCATTTGATTCCAAAATATTTAAATGCTTGGGGATGATTAAAGATTTAGTGGTCAATATGGCCCAAATTACAAAAAAAGGTGTAGTAATGGACATTGTGGTGGCTGACATCCCAGCTCGCTTTGGCATGCTGTTGTCAAGGTCCTGGGGAAAAAAAATGGGTGGGTCACTCAAGATGGGTTTAACCTATGCCACTATCCCTATTTTTGGTGGCCAGGAGAGGAGATTGTACAGAGAAAATAGATTTTTCAAGATGGTGACTAAGGTTGAAAGCTCAGAGAATTCACTAGTCTACAGCAAGGAAGGAGATTTCTCATGTTGGATGTTAGAAGAAGATCAAAATTATGCTCATGAACCTTCCTTCTGTCAAATCAAGACTGAGCAGCCTTTAGGAGTCCTTGAAGCAGGAGTATGGACTCTGCATTTTGATGGAGCAAATTCAAGAGAAGGTAATGGGGCTGGAGTATTATTAATCTCTCCTATAGGAAAATGGGTGCCACTGTCTTTTAAATTGGAATACGAAGCTACTAATAATGTGGTTGAATACGAAGCACTGTTGCTAGGATTGTAGACAACCAGGAGCATGGGCATACAATGTTTAAAGGTTTTGGGAGATTCTGAGCTGGTGGTCAGACAAGTCAGAAATCAGTGTTAAACCAAACATCCTTGGCTAAGAGCTTATAGAAATGAAGTATGGGACATGGTGGAGAATTTTTTCTCAGCGTTCAATATCCAGTTCATGCCCTGGGATTAGAACAGAATGGCAGATTCTCTAGCTGTAGTTGCCAGTACATTTCGTCCTCCTCGGAACCCTCTCTTGAGATATAAAGTTGACGTGCGTTATAGGCCATCTATCCTAGATAATATCAAGCACTGGCAGGTAATTGAAGATGAGGAACAAATGAAGAGATTCCTGGAAACAGTGGGGGAGTTCTCTAATATGGATATTGATGATTATAAAGAGGATGAGGCTGAAGATATTACAGAAAATAAATGGGAAGAGAAAATGGCAGGAAGTAAAGTGTTGCAGATGAAAGGAAATGTTATCCCTAGAGGTCTGGTCCCTCTAGAGAGGCTGTTTGACAAGAATGATGTCTCATTGCAACCTAGTAAAGTGGTAGAAGAAGATCAAGTAGAAGATCTGAATCTGGGTACTAATGTTGATCCCAAAATTGTCAAATTATCTAAGAAGGTCCCAGAGGAGTATAAAGAAAGATACCTGAAATTATTCCAATCTTATAAAGATGTATTTGCATGGTCCTATCAGGACCTGAAAACACTTGATATTAGTATAATGCAGCATAAAATTCCTCTGAGGGAAGATGAAAAACCTTATAAGCAGAAGCTCAGATAGATAAATCCTCTGCTTCTTCCCTCCATTGAGAAAGAAATTAAGAAGCTGCTAAAGTCCAAAATAATTGTGCCTCTGAGGTACTCAGAATGGGTTGCAAACTTGGTCCCTGTTAGAAAGAAAAATGGGGAAATAGGGCTATGTGTGGATTTCAGGAATTTAAATAGAGCATCTTTAAAAGATAATTATCCACTGCCTAAGATGGACCACATCCTACAGAAAGTGGTGGGAGCCTCTAGAATGTCAATGATGGATGGTTTTCCTGGTTATAATCAGGTAGTTGTACTTCCAGAAGATCAGAAGAAGACTACTTTCACTACACCATGGGGAACATTCATGTATGCCAGGATGCCTTTTGGACTGATTAATGCAGGAGCCACTTTCCAAAGGGCCATGGACATAGCCTTTGTCGGGGAGCAAGATAAATTTTTGGTGGTGTACCTTGATGATATAACAATTTTTTCAAAAAATGACAATGAGCACATTGAGCATTTACGAAGAACTTTTGAAAAATGCAGAAGGTATGGCCTTTCTCTCAATCCACAAAAGTCTTTATTTGCATTAGAGGAAGGCAATATTTTGGGGAATATTGTAACTAAATATGGGGTGAGAATAGATCCTAAAAGAGTAGAGGTGATAAATAGTATTCCTCTCCCCAGAAATAGGAAAGAGGTGCAAGTGTTTTTGGGATGAATAAATTTTCTGAGAAGATTCATACCTAACTATGCTGAGATAGTTAGGCATATAGCTGATATGCTGAAAAAGAACAATGATGTAAAATGGTCTCTGGAATCTAGGGAGGAATTCACTAGGATAAAGCATGCATTTTCTGAAGCCCCTGTGCTAGCGGGCCCAGATTATATGAAACCTTTTATGATCTTTTCATTTGCTTCACCTCATACAGTAGCTGGAGTTTTGTTGCAGAAAAATGAAGATGGATATGAGCAGCCTATTGCCTTTTTCAGCCAAGTTCTCTATGATGCAGAATTGAAATATAACATATTAGAGAAATAGGCATATGCCCTAGTAAAGTCCCTCAAATCATTTCGCATGTACATTTTTCAGTCCCACATTATTGCATTTGTCCCTACTACAGCTGTAAAGGATATCCTTGTTCAGGGAAACAGTGAAGAAAAAAGGGGAAGGTGGATTGCAAAAATACAGGAGTATGATCTGGATATTCACCCTACTAAGCTGATAAAAGGACAGGGGCTAGCAAGGATCTTATTAGAATCAAACTACCAGGCTCTGCAAATAAAATTTTCTATGATAGCAAATAGAGAGTCTGAGAAAGAGAAAGAGCAGCAAGGTCTGGAAATGGCCACTCAGAAAGCACATATAAAATACCTCACTAGTCCGTGGTATAAGGAGATAGTAGAATACCTGCTAACACTCAGCTGTGATAAATCAAAATACAGGGCTTTGAGGTTGAAGTCACAAAAGTATATAGTTGCCAATGGTCAGCTGTACTGGAGAGATCCTTCAGGCATTCTACTCCTGTGCCTCACAGAGGATGAAGTGGAAAGTATAATGATGGAATTTCATGAAGGAATATGTGGAGGACACTATAGCTGGAGGGCCACAGCTCATAAAATCTTAAAGGCTAGTTTCTATTGGCCAAAATTATTTGGAGATGTTTTTACTTGGGTCAGAGCATGTGATAAGTGTCAGAAATTTGCTGAGAAACATAAGTTGGCAGCTCTGTCCCTGATTCTAGTTCATGTAGATGAACCATTTCAACAATGGGGAATATATTTTATTGGAGAAATACATCCCCCATCAAGTGGACAACATAAATGGATATTAACAGCCACAGATTACTTTACAAAATGGGTGGAAGCCATACCTGCAGGGAATGCTACTGACACTGTCATCATAAAATTCATGCAGGAGAACATCATATCCAGGTTTGGCTGTCCTGCTAGAATAGTGACTGATAACGCACAGGCCTTCAAATCTGCAAAATTTGTGAATTTCTACCAAGAGTATAATATCACATTGAATCACTCCACAGCTTACTACCCACAGAGGAATGGCTTGGCAGAATCCTCTAATAAAACTCTAGTGAGGGCCTTGAAGAAAAATATAAACGAGAGTCAGAAGAATTGGGATTCCCAATTAAAATTTTCCCTATGGGAAAATAGAATCACCAGTAAGAGGGCAACTGGGAAATCTCCATATGAGTTGGTATATGGGCAAGCGACGGTGTTTCCTGTGCAGCTGGCTTTACCAGTGGCACGTTTCATGCAAGAAAATAAGGAAGAACCGGATGATATGTTCAGGAGAATCAATCAATTGATGGAATTAGAGGAAACATGGGACCAAGTGAATCAGAGACTAACAGAATATCAAGAGATAATGAAACAGATATTTGATCAACATGCAAAGGACAGAAAGCTGCAGGTTGGCGATCTGGTGCTCAGATGGGATGGAGGGCAGAAAAAGGAAAACATGGCAAGTTCGATCCATTGTGGTTTGGCCCCTTTAAAATTGTGGAACAGGGAGGCAATAACACGTTTATATTGGAGAATTTACAGGGCAACTTACTTGATGCCCCTGTAAACGGCCAATTTCTAAAGCCCTATTTCCAGTTCTGATTCAGGCAACGAGTGCCTGATGTACCATACTGTATATTAGTTTTGCTACAGTTTTTGTTTAAACAGGGTGAGCGTGTTGATGATTCATAAAGTGAAAAGTAAGAGGGGCTGAAGACAGAGTTTACATAAAATTATGATCAGGAGGTCTGCAGGTTCTCGACACGTTCAGGGATGAACGCGTCGTCCCCAGTTGGAGCCGATGTTATCCATGTCAGCCCCCATTAAAATTTTTGGCCATCAGCCCCTCCTGAACCTTTCAAATTTCCTACCGTGGCCTAAGAAACCCTTTTTCCGCTTACCGTTGCCCTCCTCCGCATCCAAATTTCATAATCAAAGGCCGAAAGCCTTGCTTTTGAAATATCTGAATCCGAACCCCTTTGGCCCTAGCCTCCTACAGCTAGTCTTTCACGTGACCCAGGCACTTGACCATGCGCCAGACCAAAGGTGCTTACCGTATATTGCGATCAGGCACAATCTCAGCCATTCGATTAAAACTCAAGTCAACGTACCATAGCACACTACCTTTGTGGTCCCCACGCTCTAAAAACCACCGCTTGAAACCGGCCTGTTTATTTCGCACCACCTTTGCTGGGCAGGTAGTATTCCACAAATCGCAGCGATTCCATACGCTAATCACCGCGTGTCCCAAGCCACTGTTCCAAAACCGCTCCATTTCGCGCGTTATCATTCGGTCGCAGACACGTAGCGAAATCAACGTGAGCCGTTAGATCTATAATCCTCCATCCAACGAAAATCACTTGGAGTAGTTGTGCAGGTGTTAATGTAAGTCTACAGTGTCCCTAGCCCACCGTCTCATTGTTTTTCGACGCGTTTTCACCGTCGATTCTCCCCAAAGATTGAACGGTCTGTATTTAAACATCGCCACACCATCAACCCTGTGGCTCCACGTCATCCGTCCACGTGCTCCAGTTGCAGACGCGTCAGTCTCTCATCTGCATTCCTGTTAAAAGGTTAAAGTCCATTACCTTCGTTAATTTTCACGTATCCTTCCAACCTTCACCCAAAGTATTTCTCCACCATTAATATGCGTTTTCCGCCACCCTGCATCGTCTCACCACTCTGCCCAGTCTGCATCACCATCTCCATGGTCATCACTGCATTCACCACCCCCCGTGTCTGGTTTCCTTTAATGTGTTTGTGGTTTTTGTAGGTGTCTGGTGCTGAAGAGCTATAATAACTTGCGGCCACCATTACAGAAGCCGAGAACGCATGACAGGACCCTGTTTCAGGAGCAAAATTTATGGAAAAAGATCCGGGAGCTGCTATGATATGACCACCATTAAAGAAAGCAAGGATCTAAATCTATTAAACCCTCCAGGGTCATTCAAATGCACAGGTTGAGAAGATGAATAATTAATGGTGTAGACAAAAAATATCAGTGGAAGATGGAGAAATTCAACCATCAGCATTCAATGTTTCAGGCCCCAATTTAAATATTAGAAGGCCAAGGGTACACAACACAAAAAACAATATCCTCCGGGTGTTATTTCAGCCGAAGTTTCTTCAGGGAAGTACAGGATGTTCATGGGGATCTATCTTTGCACTGTGTTCCTAAAGAGATTTTCTTCCCAGAGCATTTATTTTTGCAAGCAGGTTGTCAAGTACAGACATTATCACCTAGTCATTCAGCAATATGGGCGCGAATTGCTTCCTCCATTTTGTTTTAATGAAACAATTAATTGTTTTCACCTACTTATTTTATTGGTTTCTCTTCTCCTTCCTCTATAAAATCCGGGAATAAAGACATTGTATGGGTTCCATATTTTTATCAGAGAATTGTGCAGTGAAAGGAATTTTTGTATACATTTTGTAAAGCTTTAGTATGAGGGCTTAGAGCCCGTAGGGTCTCAGTGAGGAGGAGTTCTATCTGTAATGAGGATTATGGTCTTTGGTATTTCACATTATGTAACTTTCTCTTACGTGTTAATATGACATCTCTTTCCATTTCATTTATCTTCTTGTATCATGTACTGGAATGCGAGTGGCTCACTGATTTTAGGTAAGGATTTATCCTAGTTGATACCCATACTTGGATCAGTCAAGCGCTTTAAATATGGCTCAGGCATGATATATGGTTTCATGTTCATTTCATCCATCTTTCTGCTATATTAGGTACTTTGGGAGGGTGCTTTTAAAACGCCATTGTCATGTATGGATTCTTAGATTGATAAGCCCATACATGGTTCTGTTGTGTATCTGGGTATTAGACCAAAGTTAACTAATATCTTCTTATATTTCTTTCATCGCATGCACCTTCTGATACTTGATTTCTGTGGCATATTACTTGAATCGGCCCTCTTTACAGTAAATTGTCTCTTAACTGTCTGATGCTTTTGTGTTAGAGCTTTGCATCTTGTCTCTGCGGCATTACTTTCCCTGTGACAGTTTCTGTAAGTTTTGGTCCCATTTAAATCCATTTCCTTGTTTTAAAAGAGATAGCAAGAGAGCCTTTTGGATTGACACCCAAGTTATATTACGTGTTCCTTGCTATGATAAGATGTCCTAGGCACTGGTCTATGGCAACTCTAGGCTGTCTCTAGGAGTGAAAATTTATGTCGACAATAGGGACCATAAAAGCATGAGTGCAAGATAGTTACTCACGACAAAAATCGACACGAGCATTGACAAGTATGAAGGAAATGTGGTGCCCAAGTACAAGTGTCGCAACTGAAGAAATTAGATTTTGAGAAGCAGTGAAGTGACCCTTCTTGGAAAAAAATTGTTGGGGTTAAGTATCAAATCACCAAAAAAAAAGGATACCCATTTGAGATCTCGGTGAGAGATTTCCAATGGTGTTGATGGTTTGTCAAACCGAGCTACAGTTTGGTCGCAGCTGGTGAAATAAGAATCTGGGGATTTCTCTTTTTATAAGGCATTTCCCCTCCAATATGATTCACTTGCAAGTGTAGCTATGGTGAAGGTAGAGAGGAGAAAAGGCCCTAAATCTTACGAAAATCGTAGCAGACAAACCGACCATTGGAATTGAGATCCGTTAGTTGCAGGTAAGAGGCCTAACCATACTCTTTCAATTTAGTGGATTAAAATTTTAGTTTAGGCACCCAGAGTTAAGGAACAAACCCCTGCTCCTCTTCACGGTTGGGTCACATTTTTTAGGGCCTTTTCTATGGCAGAAAACTGCGACCTATCCCAGGAATGGCCAGAAAAGTGTGACCAGTGAGGGAAAGGGGTTTTAGTGCTGTTTTTTGGCTGAGAGCTAGAATTTTATGGTTATGATTTAATCTTTCCTTTCTATACGCTGAAAAACATGATGGTTTTATGTAGGTGTGTCAGAGTTGAGGATCAACTATAGAGAGAGAGAGAGACCTAGACACATTACATTCTGAGTTCCAAGAGGATCATGTAATCCACACTACATTGGCCAGGTTTGAGGTCTTGAAGTTTGTGGAGAACCATTTGATGAGAGCAGAAGAGCCCTTGTTGGCCTGGATTGTTAGCTATTGGGATCCAGATCATGAAATATTTATAGTGCAAGGGCACTAGATCGAGTTGACTATCCAGGATATATATTTGCTGACCAGCCTCCCGCCACTTGGGATGGTGGGAAACACACAGCTAGTGTTACCACGAGGGTGGAACATCATGGAGTTTGTAGAGCACCACTGTAGACCGGGTGTCCATGTGAAAGGGACATGAATATTGATCGATGATCTAGAGAGGCTAGAGACTCGTGTTGTGGTCACAACAGTGTTGCAAATCCTGGGAAACTAGGCACTCCATCACATCACTGGCGGTCAGATGATGCTTGTTTAGGGAGAATTGAGTGGGACCTACTATGGGTGGGCCCAGATGATGCTGTCATCGTTGAAAAGACAGTTTTCGCTATGCAAGTGACAAGTGAACCATGACTATGCATATGGCATAGTGCTTTGCTCACTCTTTTTTAAGAAGATCCTGACAGTTTGGCCTCGTATACAGATCTAGGATGGGCGCCCATGAGAACCCAAGATGTACCGTTGGGGGCGACTACTATGTAGAGGGGGAATTGGGGTAGTAAGACGGGTGTTCCGAACCAAGTTTTTTGCGCATTGGGATTAGATGCCACTGTACATAGACGACTATCCCTATAGTGGGATGAACTATCATGGGGACCCAAACTTTCCACTTCTGCCAGGTCGTGCATGGGGGCCAGATGGTAAGTGACAAGTTGCTTATATTTTATGTGCATTGTAAAGTTTCAGAATATTATATATGGTACTGATTAATTCACTTTTGGTATGAAAATATAGCATCGGTGAAACTAACTGGGTATATGGGATGACCTGTAGTATCAGGAGGTACAACACCTAGTGGATCGAGGGGACCGCAAAATGAGGATGCAATAGCACTCATGGAGGACATCCGTCATAAATATGAGAGGCTTCTGACCAGTGTTTCAGAGCACGGCTGGTAGGACCTTGATGAACAGTACATAGAGCCATGTATTGGTATACCCTTGGAGTGGCGAGGAGTCATGTGGCACATGGCAATGGTTGGGCATGGGATGCATGATCTATGAGCTACCAGAGCCGATCCATTGGCTCGAGATCCTCCAGATAACAATTATATGTAGGGGCATGAGGTGCCCTCAGTTTTGATTTTTTGTAACATGCTATGGGCATGTCATATGTATCATAGTGGGTGGACTCTAAAACATTTTGAATGACACATATTATAGATATGCATCATTTTATGGTTTATTGTTATTGTCTTGTGTTAAATGCATGTGATAAATTCCAATCTAGAATGTTGTTTGCGATGCTATCTACATAGTGATTTTGTTCTCTAGGTACATGACTCAATGTAATGATTTCAAATTCACGCATTAAAATATTCACTCATAAATATCTTCTAAAAAGGACAGGATTATGCACATGATAGACACCATTCAATTACATGACAAGAAGAAAATAATATAAACAAACATGAAGGTGAAGGATGTGACAGTAAACGAAATCGGCTAATAAACCTATCACTACATCATATTCAACCTATTTATTGGTGGAAGTGCCAATGCATATGTTGTTAGAGAGGACAAGCGAATGCAAGGGGGTAAAAATGGCCCAGGCTACCAAGGCTAGATTCTGAGAGTGGCGACTTGCACCATCGACATAACCGATATACGGTGTGGATGGGGGGTACATCTGAAGGGTGCCAGAAGACAAAAAATGAGAGAATGATGAACAATTCTGGAAACCCAAACGCAAGGCAGAAATCAAACAAGCACTGCTAGAGGGAGTGCTATGGGTAGAACTTCTACCCCCCGCACTGTAATATTCCTTTTTAGAAATATTAACAATCGACAAGAAAATCTATTCTAGAGATAGACTGTAGGGGAATTTACTGGATCTGACACCTTCACAAGGGAGGATGAACTCCAAAGGCTTCCTGGCCCACTAACAGACTCTGTCTATAAAGCGTTGTCAAGGGATAATATCCCCAAGAGGGAAAAACAACAATATTGGGAATCTTTCACGATAACCCAAAAATGTAGCTACAACAATACAAAACATAAACTGGAAATAACAGTGAATAAAAATTATGCCAAAATGTATGAAAACTTTTGAGCCATTTTATTATGAGATAACAACAACAAAATGATACAATGAACATCAAATGAACAAGGAAAGAAGCCTTCCATGAAAACATATGTCAAAATACAAAATGTTGCATCATAGCAAGATACCCATGAATAGAGAAACACAATCATAGAAGGGATATTGCTACACTGAGTACAAAAAATTATGGTTCTACATATATGTGGCTCATACATCATTGGGAGAGAATATCTAAGCTCCCAATCACTACCTCAAGGCAATCCTAGAAGAATTGACTGAAATATGCAAAACTGCAAAAATGTCGGAGTTGCTGGGTAGCAGCAGCAACTCAATACATGGAATGGAATGGAGAAGGCTGAATGGATGTAGCTGATGAAGAGCCCTTCTCCATTGTAAATTTGAATTTCAAGGCTGATCCTTACACCAAATATCTCACCCCCTAAAATGTCTGCAACACCCTCACTACAAATATGCCCCAACAAGAACGCAGTCTATGAGAGGGTCTGCATTGTAACTGATGATGGTGGTTGGCCTTCAACCAAATATGGTGGAATAAGCTCTGGAACCATCCTCAATAACCTCCCGGAAGTAGATAACCTCCCTCCTCTGAAAGGTCAGCTCAAAATGGTGTGGTAGGAAACCTCCCCAGCAACACCCCTCAACACTGCACAATAATATGCTACAGACACTATGATAATGGTTTAGGCTGATGCTATGGCCTAAATGCCAGAATATGGGGAAATGAGTGCAATCCTCCATGAGCTCCTCATGAAGGAGAGGAAATCCTAATCAGGACTTAATCATGCCCGAAGGCACTACAACTCTGCTGAATAGTAAGAGACTGCAACTATGTCTAATCAGACAAGAAAAATAGAATTACAAAACTACCTCAAATGGTTTCCTTGCCTTCCTTTTAAACACAACGAAGTCTCCAACCTTGGCCTTCCTTCCTCTAGAATTTTTCTCCCCCATCGAGTATTCCTCCTCTAAAACTGTGTTTTCCCTCTTGGTGGCTTCCACCTATTGTCTCAGCGCTGTTGACATGGTCAACTAGGCCTTGTCCACTTGCACTTTAACCTCTTTCACACATGAGGGTGTGAAATCCCGCTCCATGATGCTCCCTTTTCACATTGTAAGGGATTTTATTCTTTTTTATTTCATGAATGGGTCACTTTACCCATTTTTATTCAACAAAATGAAATTATGCAATCATAATGTTCCTTTTAGCTTGAGGCTCAAAATTGGGAACATTACAGTCCTCCCCTCCCACATGTTTCTTGTCCTCAAGAAACTGCATAGAGAGAACAAAATTCCTCCCCCTTCTTCTCCTTGGCCTCCTCATCAACAATCCCCACCACTGCTCAAGATATGCTGCAATAAATCTACCCTCCAATGCTCCTTCACAAGTATGCAAACTGGAATGGTGTACACCGTGAAAATATAGAAGGTGTAGGTGGAAATATCCCTGCTAAACTATGGCCTCCTCAAGGTAGGAGTGATGACATGCATGGGAAAATATAATCCCACTGATGATCCCCTCACCCATGCTATCATCCAAATGAAGATCTTGCCCTCGATTTTGTGCAATTTAATGGGGCTGAATGGAGAGTTTTGTTGATTCATCCCAAGAAGTTCTTCTCTCCATTTGAAGTATACATGGGGCTGCCTTCATTCTTGGGCTGAAATGGTATGGCCTCCAAGAATGGCCCAAGCTATCCCATCAAGAAAATCAACCACGAATGCCTCCTCAATTTCTCCAAGTGACTTCCTCCACATGAAGAGGAATATAGCAATGTGACAATCATGGTTTTCCCATGGTATCTCCTGCAACATAAAACATACATGGTAGGGATAATCATGCTCCCAATGTGTTGTCCCAACATATAGAACACTCTCCAAATAATGCTCCCTGTGAATGTACAACATCAACAATAAAAGGAAACATAATACAATGTAAACAAGCTGTCACAAGACAACTAGAGAGTGGGTCACTGCTTCTCTTATGGGACCAATGCAGTGGACCTCTTGTCTGCATCAAAACAGAAATTAAAAAGTGGATTCCCAGCCACAAACATCTCATGAGATGGAATCATGAAAGTACAAATAGGTGCCAATGGTGCACACCAAGAAGTATGTGGCCTCCTCCACAACCCACCATAAGATTGGCCAATTTCACTGCTACAAATTGCTGCAAGTACATCCTCATATAATATTGAATAAGGTACAAGCCCTCTTGATACATCATGATTCTCAAACAAGGAAAAGAAGTACAATACAAAATATGAAATTATACCTTCTCCCTCATGCACTTGAGCTCTTGAGATGAAATGGCTCAATTGAAAATTCTCCCTCACCTCCAATGAGTAGGGAAGTGGTTGTGATGTCCTCTCCATCATCAATTGGGCTATGCATCTATCCATATTCTGATATATGTCATGATGAATGCCCTCCCAAGTGAACTCCTCTAGCAAGGCAAAGTATGCATCCAAGTGCATAGCTAGGAAGTCATGATCTATCCTCCTCATAGATAGTGCTGGTGTTCTGCAGTATGATGCTCCCCTCACGTTGTTGTCTACTACTTTGACGTCCCCCATGCCAAAGGCATCCTCCAAAATGCTACAATGCCCACCATGCAGCTGCTCATGCTCCAATAGAAATAGGGCTCTCTGAAAATGAGCCTCCCATGAGAGACTGTCACCTCCAAAGAATCTCCCAGTTTTGGCCAATGAAAGCATGAGTGGCCTCCATCTACTCCTATGCATGAAAGAGTCCTCCTCCAAAAAGGGAGTGTCCTCTATCTCTCAAAGCCTATGGAGTAGTTAACTTGCATCATGAAGATGCTATCCTCCAACCCTGTTGTTCAGTCTCAAATCTGCATCTTTTCCATACACTTTTCTATACCTTTTTCATCCACCTGAACCTCCCAAGTTGTCAATATCATTGTATATTAATTGAAAAAGAGCATCTAACATGGTTTTTAATGATATTTTTGTGTCTTCTGTTTGATTTAGATTTTGCTCATTTAGCTGCGGAATCTTGCCACTTTCCGTAGCTGCTGAAACTTTCCGCAGCCATTTTGTGAAACTCTATGTTACAGGTGTCTACAAGAAAAACGAGCCACATGGGCAAGTCTGAAATGATGTGAACATGGATCGTGTCCTATTGGCTCGAGCAAATCCATCTAAAGATGCTACGATCAAAGGTGTCCAAATGGAAGTCAACCGTAGAGTCCCACGGTGACAGGACTCTGTTTCGTGTCACGTGAAGGTTCATATGGCCGTTTCTGAATTGCGGGAGACAAATCAA